>JAAAKG020112235.1:0-15410 GCA_010014905.2 Druon quercuslanigerum
AAAATTTCCAGAGGTACCGGCTCAGGGATCGAACCCCGGACCTCTGAGGTGAAGTCCGAGCATCTAACCACTGAGGCTAAAAGGAAAGAAAGTATAAATTCACCTTATATTGATGATTCTCAATAAAAATTCAAAAAAAGTTCTTAAATTGCGGCTTCGGTGGCTTGAATGTCAAGTCGCTTTTGAATAACCTAAGGTTTGGAAATTATGATACACCAAGCACAATTTTTATTTCAAGACTCTAATACTGACTCGTAAATGCGTAGAAATTAAAGTTAGGTAATTATTATTATAACTTACTTGCTTATCAACATCCATTTCACCTAAATAAGGGCTGAGAAAATCATCTTGACAGGTGACTGACGGTTTCTAGACCACACTTCACGTTGCTCTGAATGAGCAAGAACAGTCTCCAAATGATAATTTTTCCCTAGATTCTCATGATGAATCGGTGTTGCTTAAATTTGTTGCAACTCAGTTGTACATCGATTTCGGTGTAAATTGCAGGATCGGTAAAATAAAATTAATTACAGACGGCTAACGATAAAAAAGTGACCATACAATGAATATGTGTAATATATACTACTATAGGCTAGCGGTTGGCATAATGGAAGTAATTAAAAAACTTAGCACTCACTTGTAAAATAAGAAATATAATATCATGGGTAGGATTGTAAATATTTAATTCATAATACTAAGGCTTTGTGCGTTTTTACATATTACACCCGAAATCTAAACCTCGTAGGATTGGGAGAACTTTGCATACTCGTATCATTAGATTTACCGTTTCTACCCTACTAATTGCCAGTATTTTTGCACGGCCCTAGAAAGTTCTGTTAATAACGTCTCGAGGGATCATATAAAACATGCACTTCAATGTTTTTGATTCCACTAATTTTTTATTACTAGGTAAGAGGGTTTTGTATAACTTATCTGAATTGCGCAAGAATATAATATTTATTTAACTCCAAGAAAAAGAATACACATTTTTATCGTCAAATTAAGTAAAAATTAATTAATGGTATAATATGATAATCAAGCAAGGTACTAAAAATTGGGAAAAGAGGAAAGGAAAGTAATGTTTCGGAAGAAAAGAAGAACAGAAAAAGGCAAAATCTGTGGTGGGGACTTTTTTGGGGAAAAATTATTATTGTACCCACTGAAGTATTTTTATATTCGAGATAATAAAATTTAAAGTTTTCGAAGCTTGAGAGACTTTTAGGACGACACGAGAAGAACAAAAACAATTGAAAATTCGGACTTAACGGTTCGGAAAATTTAACGATTTCTAATCACGATCCCAGTAGAACGCACATTTAACGGGTGATTATTTTGGAATGCCCGTGAGCCCACTGTGCGCGATAAGTCCGGTCTGGTTAATGCGGGTATTTGGGCAAAACGCATGCACTTTCCCAAATTTACTCCGGTTGCTTTAAAAGTTTCAAGCGGATCATAATTATCGCCTACTTCTACAATTTTGTCGGCCACGTTGTTAGTTATGAGCACTTCAACTTTTTTATATTTATTGTCTTTTCGAATGACGAATGAACCCCTTTTACCATGCTGGAAGATGGCAACGAGTTTCTTTTCAGTCGGATCTGTAAGGCAAGGCAATTTAACACCTTGTTTTATGATGTGATATATCCTATCTTCACCAAAAATTTGGAAATGAGTAACTCCACGAAGTGTTATGACAGGAGGTGGTTGTGTTCTTGTCGGTGTTGTTACAGATGTGACTGTAAAAATGTACAATATTTGAGGGTGATTAACAAATGACTGTTGAAAAATCTTCAATATTTGTGATTTGCAATTGAAAAATGTTTAATTCTGGAGAATTAAAATTAAAAACGTTTAAATAAGTTGGTGTTTGTTTGCATGGACTTTAAGTCAATGTAAATTATATTATAAAGGTGAATAAATGTAATATTTTTTTGGAATATTTAAATTTATATGATGTAAGTTTTTAACATTCACATTTTATTATTTTTAGCATTTATCATTCCTAAATTGAAAACTTTTTGAGTTTACGATTTAAAATTCGAAGTTCTACAATTTTAAAGAGTTATAATGAAAAACAGTTTAATCTTAAAGATCAACAAACGATAATTGTATTGAAACGTTTCGGGCACTGTTTGGACTGCCATCACTTAAAGAAAAACATTTATTAAGTCTGCAAAAAACATACAAATACTATAAATGGAGCATTTCACGCGAACGTTTGAATAAAGTATACTAAGATCCACTTTAATTATTTATTTAATCATATAAATTTAATATTTATAAACAAATAGTTTTTTTTTTCAATTTCTTCTTCTCATACATCTTCGGATCATGATACTTATGTCAACGAAATTCACCAGGATAATTTTTTTGAAAAAATCGATAGAGATGTTGACAGTAATATTTTATCTTAAAGTGAAACTGAATTTTTGAAACTAGACAAAGAGAAAGCTGTTTCCTCTCTACATGCCTGTTTACGAATTTAGAGAAGAAAAGATCAATTTTCTTCAGCTAAAAACTAATAAACAAAAGCAAGGCCCCTTCATAAAATTATGTGAAACGATACGCTGAAAACTTTCTTATGAAAATCCTGTTCATGAAAATGACTGTTGAAAATGGCTAGTACAGGTAAACAATTAATTAGTGCAAAAAGATTTCTATCTTCTTCAGATACAAAAGCGATATAATCTTCGTCAGAAATTATGTTTATTTTTGGGAATATACCAAATTTGGAAAATCTATTCTCTACCATTTTCAACCGTCGAGCATTGGATAGCCGAGTCGATTAGTAATTCTGCACAAATATCTTGTTGTTTTAATGAAAATCTGTACTGTCCCGGCGATGAGAACTGTGAATTTCTTTTAGAAAGAGCCTCTATTGAAACTGGCGTTATCATATCAGCGGCACAGTACAAAAATATATGAGCCATGAGAAAGATTTCGGCTATAAAGCGGAATGAAATTATCGTGCAACTGCACATAGAAAAGGTCTTTGTGATGACCGGCCCCGCTGAAATTGGCTGAAATTGCACTATAATATAGTTCGAAGCCACCTGATTAGAGAATCCTATTGAAATTTGAAGATAAGGTGCAGATTTTTCAATAAACTGTGATTAGCACAGCCATTAACAATACTAGAAACACTGGTGAGACCAGTCCAGCTAATCAGGGCCACAAAATGGCACTGTCCTGATAATCATAGGCGAAATCATGGCGCTTTGATGATTCTGGAAATCAAGTCAGTTTTCGATTCTTGATTTTCCAAATAAATTAAAGTGCACATGCTTATTATATTCTTAAGGTGAGTAGATTAATTATCTGTTCGTAATATTTGTATGATTTAAATTCTTAAAATGTACATTTCATTATTATTTTAATTTATCATTTCTTAATTAAAAACTTGTTTATTGGTAGAGGACAGCAGCCAGGCCTTTGTTTATGTTTGAGACTTGACTTTGTTTATGCCCAATATTATGTCTGTGGTGTCGGAGGTTTCTGTGTCCTATAAGCATTTCTGTTAGTACTTTGACTTCGTTCCTCGCGAGCTTGAGTAATTCCTTCGCGCAGTAGGAGTTTAGCTTTGAGCCCGTTAGTGTCTTAGCCGGTCTTCAGCCAGAGACCAAACCCCACTCATTCTGATGTTCCTCGGTTGGCCAACTGTTAATATTTCCAGTGACTAACCTATTCGAAATGTCTACAACTGGCTCTGGTCCAGTAAAATTTTCTTTTGCTGCTAGTTTTGCTAGCCTGTCCGATATTTCATTGCCCCTGATGCCGCTATATCCAGGGATCCAAAGAAAGGTGACTCGGTTGTCGGTCGCCAGTTTATTCAGTGCCTCAAAGAACTCCCAAACTAATAGTTAGGTAGTCGTTGTGCAATTCAGGACGATTATAGCAGCCCTGCTGTCTGAGCTGGTACGAATGTTTCTATTATTTCCATACTCCTTTGCCTTGTAGGCGCACTGGAGTACGGCCATCTCAGATTGGAGAAATTTGGCGCAGGATTGATCGCGATTGTGAAGCCCTTTCCATTTCTTCGACGATATATACCGGCTTCTGCATTCTCCTTGTCCTTAGAGCTATCTGTAAATCAGTTGTCTCCATCATTGGGGAGGTTTGCCTCGCCGTTAGCCCATTCCTCTTTCCTGGATAGGCTAACTTGATACTCCTTGGCTAAGTAGTAGCGACAAGTTGGCATTTTGTCCCTGACGATGCTCAGTGTCAGCCTCCTGGCGATGTCGATTGGTAGTAGCACTACTGTCGAGATACTGCTATCGCTTACCATACTAAATATCAAGGCCGCTTTGGCAGCCACGATCTTAATAGTGAGATGGAGCGACTCCAAACTTATTAGTCTCCCCATAGACATCGTGGGTGTCGACTTCGAGAAATCCGTGATGCCTCTTAGAATCAGTAACCTGATCCTTTCCATTCAAGACTTCATAGTAGACATTTCGACCCTACTCCACCAGACAACCGCCGTATAGGTTAACCTGGATCGCAGGATCAGTATGTAGATGCACAAAAGTATCTCCGGTTTCATGTCCCAGCTTTTCCCTATGGCTCACTTACAGAGCTAAAGAGTCACTACTAGCTTCTTGCACTTGTTTTTCAGGTGCTCGTTTCATGACAGCTTCTTATCCAGAGCGATAGACTGATAGTCCAGTCTTCTTACACCAAGAATCTACTATCCTTAGTGCTTGCTAGATTACACCGAAAAAAATATCCAGATGCTGGTCGTGCACGATAATAAGTATTTCGTCCGCATAGTGTTAGCCCTGACTTGTGAGCAGACGAAGCAGTTCATCCGCTATCAAGCACAACAGCAGGGGTGTTAAAACACCTCCCTTCGCACATCCCGAGTGAACGGTTCCACATAAAGTGGTATCACGCTTTGTCGTAGATACATTCCTGTTGACCAACATGAGGCAGGTCTGTTCTACGACTGCAATAGTGTATCTAAAGGCTCCTTCAATGTCCATAAGAGTTTTAAACGCGAGGCCTTTCTGCGTCAGTTGTCCTTCGACTAATTTAACTGCTGTGCTTAGGGCCATTTATATCGGAGATTAACAGTATTTGTTACTTTTCCGATAAAACATTTTTTAATTACTTTACTATTAGCTCTATTTCCTTCCATTATTAACATTTTTAAATTATTTAAATTACAGTCAATTGATACTGATCCTAAGTTTGACTTACATCATTTTCAAATTTTATCAATATAGTATTTGTCACATGAAAAGTGCACAGGTAAATATGTCTAGCCATTCGGAGTGCGAATAGAAACCGGATGGGTGAACCTCTTCGACGTATGTCTAGGTTTTGTATTCACTCCATTTTAACTAACATGAAGCAGGTTGTCTGCCTTTAAAGTTGACGTTTGAAAAACTAGCTGAACTTAGGAGATGACGTCCTGAAATTTTCCTCATGCCTAACAAAGTTATTAATAATTGTGATTAAAATTCATGCAGTGATTGTAAGTCCGCTTTAGTAAGAGAAAATTGTAAACAAGCTCATACCCAGAGAAGTGGAGTCATCTGAGATATACGTACTCGTATCAAAGGACTTAAATGCTACTTAAGCGGCGAGTGCATGATACATTAGTTTTCTAACCGCAGGTTTGAATACCACCTATCCCACCTATTATACAGTTAAAGGTAATCCAGTCCGCGGAAGATGGGTTGAAAAACAGGCTTTGCCCAATATGTCAAATTAGGAAAATTGCTCTTTTCAGATCACTAGAACTATTTACAAAAATACATCCGTGACTGATGATAGATTCGGAAAAAGCCCAGTAGAAAAAATATAACTCTAACAAAAAAACCTCTCGACAAATTTGTCTGCAACCTTCTTAAATTTTAGACGAAAAAGAGCTTAGTGCCGCACTGTGCCTTTAGCTGAACATCATTCCTACATGATTCAGGCTAGATAGTACGGGTTCTGGGTGCTCTGTGTGTGCAAGAACAAATCTCTGTGGAATATATCGTTCATTTAACAATTGAGGAGATAATTGCGAAAGTTTTTCTCATGTGCTTTCTTGTTCTGTGCCTCCTAGAGTAACACATCGGTCAATAAGTCCCGAGGCAAATTAACAAAAAACAAATTTTTTTCTTTAATTTTGATTTTATTCATCAACATAGTTTCCTTCGAGAGCGATATAAAATACGCCTCACATTCAGTGATCACCTCATCGCTGGAGTGAAATTTTTTTTCGGTGAGCAATTTTGAAGTTGTGAAAATAGCCAATTGTCTCTAGGGCCAGTTCTCGAGAGTATGGTGGTTTGGACAGAAGTTCGAAGCCCAATTAGAACAATTTCGCCATCGTTCTCAGTGACTTATGACACGGCGCGTTGCATCTATGGTTTATGCAACTACCGAAAGTAACGACACAAAAGGCACTGTAACTCCTGAACTAATGGACGAAATATTATAAAAATTGTTTCCCTGTCATCTGAGAAAAAGCGCGTGACGTGCTATCTGCCAAAAAGCCTCGGGACTCATTGACCAATGTGTTAGGTGCTTAAACTTGAGAACAGTTTCCTGAAAATGTAAATAAAAGGGCCCCGTCTATTTGTTACTATGCATGGTACATGTATAATAATTCTCTTTTAAAGTCTTTAGCAATTCAGTATTTCGTGACCACTTTGAAGGCGTGAGATGTAAACTCGCAAAAGAGACGACTCAAAAATCAGCTCTTTTTCGCATGCATAAACTTTCGTGATCCAATAACGAGGGAACAACAAGCATATTTGTGGCCGATACTTTGCACCTCGCCAACGCGACCGATCGGGGGACCTAACCTGTCGACTAAGACGTTTGTTTCTACTATGGTGAACGTTCCTTATAGGTGTTTTGTCCTAAATGCGTCTTTTTCGCACGCCCATGTATGTATAAGTCTCACTAGGGTCAGAATATACTCTCCCAAGTGTAGTATCTTTATGCCTAGCATAGATTTTGAGATTAATTATGTAAAATACATGGAGGGAAGAGATTTTACCAACACTATTTCTGTGACCTGTGACAAAGTTGCCTTTCCCCACAAGATGGTATAAAGAAGTACAGTTTTGACTAATTATTAATATAACCAGTCATAGGGGTACCTCTCCTCTCCCCCGGTGTGCCAAGATTCAGAGTCTTCTAAGAGACTCCTACGAGAAGCAGGGAAGGGGGATGAGTTTTAACAAATTTACTTCAGCAATCAGCTACAGGGGTGCCTTCCCACTACCCTCAAAAATTTCGAATGTAGTATAATATTAAACAGCATTATTTATGCGACCAGTCACAAGGCTACCTCCCCCATCCCTGCGAGACTGAGGGAAAGGTTAAGGGCTTATGCAGCATTTCTTCTACGACCGTATACAACGATTCCTGCCACATTCCAAAAAGAAACTGGAGATTGGTTGCAGTTATAGCCGAATTGCTTCTGTGACAAGCTACAGGGAAGCTTTCACGCCCTCCAAAAAAATTTGAAAAAGAAAGGGGTTGGAACAACATTATTTATACGATCCAAAGCAGGAGTCCCTTTCTGCTCAAGGTAGATTCCGTATCTTACTTGAAGTGATTTTTGAAAATTCTAAGAAATGGCGGAGATGTAGGAATTCGAAATAGATTGTCATTTTTACTTTAATATTTCATATCTCCGGTCCTAAATAACTGAATTCAATTTTTTCCATATTCGCGGCAAACGTGCTTGTCAAAACCTACAGTGGAAAAATAAAAGGACGCTCCCAACAAAAGTTTAGGTTACTAGCAAAGAGAAAGGAGAATATCTCCATATAGTATGTAAAGACGTTAAAAATTCCCTCCGTACGTTTGAAAACGTATGAATGAAAATAAATGAATATGCATGATTTTGGAAATAATAAGTAACGTTTTCAATTCTTAATATCATGAGTTAAAACATTTTAATTCTATCAATTTACAATTCAAATTTTTACAATTTAGAAAAGTTACAATTAAAAAATGTTAAATTTTTCATCTCAAATTTATGAAGATTTTTATTTTATTACAACTATCAAGTGGCTTCCTTCTATTTAGTTAAAGAATGGTAATTCTTAATTTAATTAGTAACATTGAAATAATAATTACTGAAATATCACTAATTTTTTGATCCAGAGAGCAGTAAGTAAAAAAACTATTTGGGGCTGATTATGGTAAATGAATATTTTTTTATTTGGCAGAAACTTTCTAATTTAAAAAAAAAATAATAAAAAGTAGATGTATCGAGATATGAACCAGCGATCCCTCATGTCTATTGCTCATGAAGGCTTTCATTGTACTTTCCTTAATTCGCCCCCATCATCTCACGTAAGGGTTTATGAAAATAAAACCGAAATCCAAATTCTTGCCCAGGTGCGCGTTTACGTTTCCATTTTTCAAAATATTTTCTGTTTAATTAACGTAAAATTAAATATATATATATATATATATAAGAGGCAGAAAATTACAATTTTTTGTACCTAATTTGTACGTATTTGAGATTTTATAAACATGTTTTGATTTCATTCAAATTAGGCTGCGTTTAGAGGAATTTAAGAGAAATAGTTTTTGAAAACATTTTTTAAAGAATTAGGGGTAAATTTGAAACGAATTGTCATCAAATACAAAATTAATAACGAACCTGATGCGGATGCAATGGTTGGTATGCCAGTTCTGGCTAGTTCGGCGTGACGAATGCACTGTCGCCAATATTTTCCGCTTGTCGTGAATTCTTGAAGCGGATTATGATCACGGCTTACTGGCACAGAGCGGACTGTCTCGTTATTGATCAAGATCAGTTCAACTTTAACGTATCCATGTAGATGCAAACGCACGAATGAACAAGGACGTCCAGAATGGAGAAACGCAACCAGTTTCGATCCGGTCGGATTTGTAACAACACTTAATTGTTCTCCGCGGGGCATCTCGTAAATGTGAGCTTTGTGCATTTCATTAACATATAAGTAATGATTAATCCCATGAATTGATATAAGAGGAAGTCGTGATGCCTGTCTTGGTGGAACTGTCACTGGCGCTGAAAAAAGTATTTAAGTGTTATTACCAGGACAATTTTAGAATGAGATTTTTAAAAAGAAAATAAGATTGTAAAGTAAGTAAAATAAAACTTTTCAAATTGAGTAAGTATGGAAACATAAAAATAGATATGAATAATTATTTTTTTTAATTTGTTGATTGAAACAGGACACTGCCAGAAAATTTCGTCCAGTTGTTTTTTGTTTGAAGTTTTCCTCTCCCCTGGCGTTAAGTTATATTTGATAGTAATATTATTCTATAGTGATTGCAAGAACACTTTAGTTAAAGGAAATTTTGTACAGGCTTATATTCAGAAAAGTGGTCTTCTCTGATGGTGTATGTTCTCATTCTAAAGGAATTGAAAAATACTTCAGCAGCGAGGGTAAACCATGCATTAGCTTCTATTCAACCGGAGATTCAAAATAACTGGCATAATACAATAGTTTTCTAATAGCAGTTTGGTTTCGATATTACCTTAATCTGTGTGTTCCATAAAATGCACTTAGCGACAATTCAGTCCGTGGATGATGGGCTAAAAACCGGTTTTTGCGAAATATTATATTATGGCGTACTGCTTTTATCAGATTAGTAGATCGCATTGCAAAAATGCGTCCGTTACCGATGATGGATACCAGGATGGCCCACATTAAATAAAAATGAGCTTTGTGTCGCATTGTGCTTTTGGATGTACGTCGTTCCCGCATCGGTTGGACAACTAGATAGTGTTTGTCGTAGGTACATCATGGTGGACATGACAAACTTTACAGCTATCGGGAATGACTTGGCTCAAAGGGTATCAAAGGTAGGCCAAAGTGGAAATAATACCGTAATGACGCGCTAAAATGAAGACCTTTTGTGTCGGTCTTCATTACGCGTGATTTAAGGACAGCGAAAATTAGCTCATGTGACATCGAGTGATCATTTACATTTCTGTGGGAGATGCAAATTCGCCTATTAAGGAGATGTTTGTGGAAGTTTTTTCTGTTCTTTCTTCACCTGGGCCTTCAGGAGTCAGTACTTTAGATAAACAATGTTTGATGCAATGTGCTCATCCCTGAGATTGAAGTCTAGGCTAGGTTTTTAAGCAGCTTGCTTCACTGATTTATACAAAAACGACTCCAAATAAATAAGGTACTACCATGAGGACAAGCATGTTTGTTAAAGATATTTTGCACCTCGCCGACAGATCAGAAGACCAAAAATGTTGACCAAGATGTTTATATCTGCATCAGAGAGCATTCTTTGTAGATATAACATTCCGAATGTAGCTCTGTTGCACGCCTAGATATGTATAGGTGTCTCTAGCACCAAGGTGACGTATATAGAGGTTCTATCGATGATCACTGGGTGTTTGGGGATGACGTGAAGTTTTCCTTGACATAGATTAAACAGCGCGCATTACTCTAACCCAAACTTTATTCCAATAATTTGAGTTTACTCTTTGAGAATCCCTAGAGCTAGATCAAGTTGCTCTTTATTTCCAGAATAGATTATGGTCAAACATGTAAAGTACATTAGTGAGCTTACGCGTCGATTAAGGTATTTGTCTAACTTTATTTCCGTGACTGGTCAAAGGAGTTCCCGTTAGCACCCTGCAAAAATTTGAAAAGGGGTAGGGGTTCGTTAAAAATTATTTTTTAGACCAGACACAGAAATGCATATTCGCACCTCACGAGATGCTGGAAAGGGAAAGGAGTTTGTCTAGCTATATTAATGTATCTAGTCACAGAGGTGCTTTCTCACGAGAAATTGGAATAGAGTAGGATTTTCACAAACACTATTACAAGGACCAGCTACAAGGATGACTACCCCAAAACGACACGAACGCAGGTACAAGAGTTTCTACCAGAACCTTGCGAGAAGTTGGAAAGAGCTAGGGGTTCGACGATAATTATTTTTGTGATCAGCTGTAGGGCTGTCATCATGCCCACAACGAAAAGTTTGAAAAGGGGAGGAGTTTGACCACCATCATGTATGTGACCAGACGCAAAATGCCTTCCTGTTCCTGACATAAAGTTGAAAAGTGGTACGAGTTCGAGAAACATTATTTCTGTTACCAGTCAAATAGTGACTTCCTGTCCCTACAAGAAGTTGGGAGGAGACAGCAGTTCAGACAATGTTATTTTTATAACTACTTACGATGATGCCTTAGACCCATCAGATTAAGGAAAAGTTCAGGTACGTGATCAACATAATTTTTGTGAGCAGTCACAGGGGTGCCTTTCTGCCCACCAGGACTGTCATAGGTAGTTTTTTTGTAACATTAATTCAGTGAGAAGTCGAATGGGTTCCATTTAGCCACCTATGAGTAGTGGGAAAGGGGTAAGGGTTATACTAATATTATTTCTGTGTCTAGTGACAGGTGTACCTTCACACCTTCACAAGACATAGGGAAGGGGTCGGGGTTTGGTCAGCATTATATTGGTAGTATATCACATGAGTGCTCTTATCCCAACGAGAAGATAAAAAGGGTTAGAGGTTAAGCCAAAATTATTTGTGTGACCTGCTACAGGCGTCTTTTACCAGCCCCCACGACAAATTGGAAAGTAATTGGTATGTAGTAGTTCGATCAACACTATTTTTGTGTCTAGTCACAAGGGTGCCTTTCTGTATCCACCGACGAAGCTACAAATGGGTAGGGTTTTGAGTAACACTGTTTGTGTGACTACGAGAATTTGGTAAGTGGTAGCCATTTTACCAAAATTGTGTCTGTGAAAAATGACAGGAGGTCCTTTGCGCCCATTACGAGAACTCAGAAAGGGGTAGGAGTTTCATCGTCGTGGCGTCTGTGTCTGTTTGCGTTTTGTAAAAAAGATTGATTTTAATCTACAGTGGTGGACAGAAGTTTTCGCACGCTTCTTTTTTGACGCCTGAGCAAGTTCTCTTAATTTTAATTATGCAAGAGCTAAAAAATTTTCTCTTTAATAGGTTTATTATTCTCCAAATTCTGTATAAAATGAGTCCAGGATGAAGTCAATGTATCTAGGTTTTAAGTAAATATTGTAAATATAGGGTGAATTTCAATATTTTTTTGATTGTTCAATAAATTCCAAATTAATCAACATTTTCAATGTTCTTGGCCTCATTTTTAAGCTATTAGTGACAATTTTCTTATCGAATTGAGAGACCTTGAAATTGTAACGACAAAGTTGGAAAAATTTGAAGACATCTTATCTATAGAAAAATCAGAATAAAAATTGAATAAATACATATTTTTAGGCAATGTCACTATTTTTAGATCAAACGGAAAGATATACTCGCACGTTCATGTTTCCCTTTTTTTGTTTTTTTATATGACGTAAAATTAATTGAATGTTAAACGCATTTAAACGCAATTTTGCCTATCTTTGCACCTCTTTGGGATGTTGTAAAAGTATTTCAGGAACATTCATCTAGTAAATTTTAGCGAATTCAGGAAAAATTTATAACATGTTAACAAACTCAAAACTAAATACAAATTCAAAACGAAAAAGAATAAAAACACATTGCTTTTAGTACAATTAAAGTGAATTCAGAAGAATTTACGTACATTAAACAAAATCAAGAGAATTTTTCGGAAACGAAAAAATGTTTAAAGAATTATTGGCGAATTCGAAAAAAATTCTTAGATATCAATGGAATGTTGATAAAACCCCGTGAACTTATACAAAATCTGACATTTTCTGACCTACTCGAGAATTCAATAAAATATCTTGAGAGAATCTTTTTTAAATCTCATGAAATAAAAAATTAAAAACAAACCTGGTGGGTTCCTTCTGTCAGGTCTGGGTATTTCGGCAACACGGATAAACTGTTCCGAATGTGCACCGCTCTTTCTGAAGACGTCAATCGGGTTATAGTTTCCGCTTACTCTCATAGGGTGCTCGGCCACGTTGCCGATAATGAGCACTTCAACTTTATCATATCCATTTTCGTGCGGAATGACAAATGGACACACACCTCCAAATTCTTTAACTGCAACCAGTTTCGATCCCGTCGGATCTGTAATAACACTTAACTTTTCGCCTGGGCTTATCTCGTAAATGTGAACTTTGCGCATTTCATTAACATATAGAAAATGATTAACCCCAATAAGTTTTATTATTCCTGAAGATAATGGTGTCCCGCGCTGGTTTTCCACGCGTAATGCTGTAAAAAAAGTATTAAGAGTGATTATCAGAAAATTGGACCATTTTAGACTGAAATTTTCGAAACCAAAATAAAATTCTAAATAAACGCAAATATATTTGTTTCAAAATATCTTTGCATTTCATGATAAGATAAATTAATATTGTAAAGATAAGACCTAAAAAGTATAATGCAATTTAATATCCTTTAATTTTGAATATTTACAATTTAGGCATTTTTAAGAGATCTATGTTACAGGCACATTATGTAATCTAGACATTATATACAGGGTGTCCCAGAAACCTCGTACCGCCAAAAACCAGGACCTTTTTAAATTTTGAGCAGAAAAGTCCTTTGGCATTTTTCGAAATTCTCAAAAATAAGCGAGATATTAAATATTTCTTTTGACCAATTATAAAATCCTGTAAAATTCTATCAAATCTGATGATATTTTCTAAAATCTTCTAAAACTTAATAAAATACCCTCAGAGCTTTTAAAATTCCTTAAAATCGTAGAAATCTATGGAAATCTTATAAACTCTCTAAGAATCATTTTTATATATCACAAAATCAATAATTAATTAAAAATTGTCTACTTTAATTTAAAATTTCTGTGGAGTCATCTGAAACCTAACCTTTTGAACTATCCTAAAATATTAAAAATATTTTGAATTAGCTTGAAATGTTTTAAAATATACAACTATTTTATATCCATTGAAATATTTGGAAAAGCCTTTGAAATTCTATTAAATTACTATAATAAATTGGAAATGTTTTGAAATCTTTATAAATTCCCGGAGATATTTCAAATCTTTTCAAATCCTTTAATATTACTTGCTATTTTTGAAAGCATCTCAAATTCCAACAAATGAGATACTCGAGAATATGTAAGATCATTTCAAATCCCTTCAAAAAGTCAAAGATCCTGAAAATATCTTGAAATTATAACAATATCTCAAAAAAATGTAAATCCTTAAAAATCTTTTGAACTCCATGTAATTTTTAAAAAATATCAGCAATAAAGGGCATAAAATGTTTTTGAAAATTATGGAAAATTTTAGTATCAGATACTGAATGGTTTAATGAATAGGTTTGTTTGTTTAAGAATAAAGAGTATGTACATACACCTGTTATTCACTTCTAAATGCTCTTTGCACACTAAAAATAATCTTGAAAGTCAAAAAAATTTTTTCACATTAGTTGTTCAGCTTGAGGTATTTTTAGAATAATTTGCTACACGAATAATAGATTCCAAATTTTCTGCTGCTCGAAATTAATGTACTAGATTTTTCGTATACTTGAAAACAAAGTTCTATAATAATTGATTCCCGATTATTTTTCTTCTCGAAATTAAAGTAGCGAATATTTTTTCCTAAAGAGTTTAAATTTATAGATTAATCTGCTGCACGAATAATAGATTCCAGATTTTTCTACTCTTCGAAATTAAAGTACTGGATTTTTTTCTACTCGAATAAAAATTCATAGATTAATCTGCTACACGAATTGTAGATTCCGAATTGTTTTACTCCTCGAAATTATTGTACTAGATTTTTTTGTATACTTGAATCTGAAGTTTTAGAGTAATTACTTCCTGATTTTTCCCCTCGAAATTAAAGTATCGGATATTTTTACAAATATAATTAGAATTTACAGATTAATCTGCTACACGAATAATAGATTCCAAATTTTCTGCTGCTCGAAATTAATGTACTAGATTTTTCGTATACTTGAAAACAAAGTTCTATAATAATTGATTCCCGATTATTTTTCTTCTCGAAATTAAAGTAGCGAATATTTTTTCCTAAAGAGTTTAAATTTATAGATTAATCTGCTGCACGAATAATAGATTCCAGATTTTTCTACTCTTCGAAATTAAAGTACTGGATTTTTTTCTACTCGAATAAAAATTCATAGATTAATCTGCTACACGAATTGTAGATTCCGAATTGTTTTACTCCTCGAAATTATTGTACTAGATTTTTTTGTATACTTGAATCTGAAGTTTTAGAGTAATTACTTCCTGATTTTTCCCCTCGAAATTAAAGTATCGGATATTTTTACAAATATAATTTGAATTTACAGATTAATCTGCTACACGAATAATAGATTCCAGATGTTTTCCTCTTCGAAATTATAATGCCGGATTTTATTGATACTTGAATTCATATTTATAGATTAATCTGATGCACAAATAATAGTTTACCGATTTTGTTCTCCTCAAAATTAAAGTACCGGTTATTCTTGAAACACTATTTTGAATTTACAGATTAATCTGGTACACGAATAATAGA
>JAAAKG020112257.1:0-15410 GCA_010014905.2 Druon quercuslanigerum
ATTCATGATGGCGAATTATATTGACCCTCCGGTATTAAATAAGTTGGTGTTTCTTTACATGGGCTTTAGGGTCCAGTAATGTAACACCAACTTATCTTTTAATATGTTTTTAAAAGCTTTCTAAATTGAAATTGAACATGTTAATGCAATTCCAAGAAACTTGTACCATTAAGACAATGTTACTTTCACAAATGAAAAAACAGTTGTTTAAGTTTACTTATGAATTGTACTATTTTCACGCATTCAGATATAATTGCTAGGACTGAAAAAGAAAACCATGATTTGCTAATTTCGCGATATTGTATGCATAATCCGCATAAATTTAAAAAAAATCGAAATACGTGAATGGCTCCGTAGTATGTATGAAAAATGATACCTGGAAAAAATCTTGAGATACTTGGAAAAAATTTGGAATTGTCAGGGCATTTTTTCCAGAATTTGAGTAAACACCATGGGAAGTTATAGGATTATTATGGCGAGATTGATATCAGATCAGTATATGGAAAGGGTATGAATATGGAGAGTAAGTGAATTTTAAAGCGAGGAGAAAATATAAATTTAGCTTTTACAATTTGTAAAGCAAAGGGCGCTTTCAAGATTGAATTGCATTGTAGGATTGTTCGTCTTGACCTTTTGAAGAGTGCATAGCAGCATTCGTTGCATGTGTCCTAAAATGGCACACCTATCAATAAGAGCGGCCAGAGTTCGCCTCAACCTTGCCGGGTTCGCTAACAGGGACGTACAATGATTTTTTCAACAAAAGTTTTGAAATTAAAACATGAACACAATTAAAACCAAAAATTCTTTTGGAACCTTCTAGATTTAAGAAATTTATTTCAAATTAAAAGCATTAATAGTTGCGATTTTCGCAATTAAAATCATTGTTGCATTCATTTTTTCCAAATTCAATTATAAAAAAGTAGACTGTTTTTAATGGATAACCTTAATAGTTGAGTAATTATTACATTATTATGAATTATTAGACAATTTCAAAGTATGCAATAGTGTTTGAAATTCAATAATATTGTGAATTTAACTATCCAAGATTTTACTATTATATTTCAAGATGAAAGCCTTAGTTGTAGTTGAAATTTTTCTAATTGGAATTCTTAAGCAAATTTAATTATTTCTAAGCCAAATTGTAGAAATTCTACATTTTCAAATTGATATACTTATTTAAAGTTGAAAGCCTGAATGGTTTCTAAATTTCATGTTTAAAGTTTTTAATATTATACCAGTAGCGCTTTAAATGAATAAGTTTTTAAAGTGAATCTTTCAGAATTATAAAACTTTAATTCGGATCCGAAGGAAGAATTTTAATTGCAAAACTTACAAATGAGCACAATCTTTATATTGGAAAATTCATAATTTTTATTGCAAATTCAAATCGTTTAAGATCTTCAATTATGCAATTTTTGAGAATCAGACAATATCACGTTAAAAACGCTCCACGTTATGGAATTATAAAATTTTAAACGGTCTGCGGGTAATAATTAAATAGAAGACGTTCAATCTTGAATAGCTTTTGTTTCGAAATTCATAATAATTATAATGAGGCGATTAAAGTCAATAAATCTTCTGCAATTACAAAGTGAAAATTTTAATAATTAAATAATTTTTAGTGCATAATGTGTATTTTTAAAAATAGAAAGCTTCACAGAAGACTTAAAATTTAAAAAAAATTAAGTTGTGCTAGTTTTTTCATCGGAAATGAGCATTTTCAAAGAAAAATCATCAAGATTCTCAATTTTTAAACATTTTGGGTTATGTTAGCGTTTTACATCGGGATTAGAAAATTGGGTGGATACTTTTAATAAAAAATTATTATATTATATTATATTATACAAAACTCATTATACTTTTAAGAAGATTTGAATCTTAAATTTTTATTATATGATAGTTGTGTTTTCATTTTATATCGGAAATCGGTATTTTTAGTAAAACATATTAGATTTGAATAATTTGAATGAAGATAAAAAAATTGTGTACAATTGTAGGTTAAGGACGTTGAAACCAGGAACCAACCGTAAAATTTAATTTCCTCATTTTACTCCAGAAACACTACAATTATATATTTTTTTATATATATAATCAGGGAATATTCATGTTTTAAATAAATGATTAAAAAAAATTAATTAGTTAAAAATAATATATCGTTATAATAATCTTAAAGTACATGTAAAGAGCTTCCAAAAACACTATAATAAAAGTCCAATCGGATCATCCTAACAGAAGTTAAGCTAACGTGAAGGTGCAAAAACGCGTGAAAAAGTGAAAACTTCCGGCCCCTGTATATTGTCAAACGGTTGATAAATGAACCTATGGGTTGGTGAATTAATTAGATTCTCTAGGATTATAATTCAGGAAATTTTCATAGCACTTTTGAAAACAAACTGGACAAAACAGTCAATTTTCATTGGCTATAGCCATCTTAGAGACGGGGTACCAAGTTTCCGCACTTTCCAAAAATCCTCTAAAGATGATGAATAGAATAAGCAGAAAAGATCGAGAAAGATTAGAAGTTTCTTATATTCTAGATAATAAATATGAAATTTATTAATTGCATGAGAGAAATAGTCTTATCAAAGTGTTGCATTTAATAATTTTTGTTTATTACACTGATATTTTTAAAACAAAAGAATTTCCCCTTTTTTCGAAGAAGAATTTCCTTATTTTTCGAACAATTGAACTTCTGAACTACTCTGATCGCAGGTGCTGTTTTAGAGTGACACTGTCCTTTTTGTGACACATGCGGAAAGCCGCAGAGATAAATTTGCATTGGCGCGCTAACCCAGGGTGATGTCTAACCGAGCTGAACCTAACTCGGTAAATGGCCTCTGCAGAATGCAGAACCCCCAACTCCAGGTCCCCAGGTCGTCGTTGTCGTTGTCGTTGGTCGGAAGAACGCGGGCTAGTCCCTCTTATTGTTAATTTGAACCGTCAGACTCGTAGCTTTTGTGTCAGGTTCCCTTGTCGGTAGTTGAATTTTAGCTTACGTCCTCTACTACTCTGCTGGATATATTTACCGTCTCGTTAAAACATCCCGCATCGCTCTGACCTCCTACTTATTTCGTAAGGCGATCTCCAATCACGTGACTTAGGCCTAGGCCCTATATTACAACGAGGGAATCTGACAATAAGCCGAGAGTTTGGAAAGTTTATGTTCTGTTTTTAAGGTGGGCAATGGTCATGGGCTCGAAGACCCAGCTCTTGGATTTAGCTGTAGGGATTATCTTTGAGTTGGACCTTAAAATTCTTATTGATTTTCTTTATGGCTTTAACTATTCGAGACGAGGTTTATTAGTCTGATACAGAGTAGAAACAGGATGGTTCACCGGACCAGGAAATGATTGGAAATTTTTCGAGACTAGGAAAAAATGAGCAAGAGCAGTGAATTTATTTATTGGTCGCGTGTTGTACCAATTTGCAGAAGAAACATCTTAATCACTTGAAATGTCAAACGATATCACGCAAATTAAAATAAGTTCGTTTCAACCTTGTTCGAGTATCAAAATTTGAACAATAATTGATTCAACATTTTACAAATGTGAACGTTAAAAAATTGAACTGTTTCAAATTGAGAGTCTTAGTAGTTGAACACATTATTATAACGTCCGAATGAAACTTTATAAACTATTTGCATTTTTTAAATATCTTTTTATTATACTATATTCTGAACGTGACAATTTCAATTGTTTCATTTTTTAACAATCTTATCTGTAAGTGAAAGTGTTGGATTTTTAGAATGTTAACTCTCAAGAACAATTAAACAATTATTAATTTGAAGCGATTTAAAATAAAAATAATTCGAAATGAACAAAGTTATGCTTAAAACAACGTTCAAATTTCACAATTTTAATTTTAACAGACTGCAAGAAATTTTGTTCTTTAATTTTTTTCCTGATTGGACTAGGATTTTTTTCTACATTTTTATTGAATTTTTATTGTTTTATTGAAAATTACGGAAGCAGAGTCGGGCACGTTCACTATATTCTATATTTTTATTTGACTTCTCTTCTTGTGAGCAAGTATAAATGGAGAACAGAATGTATACGAGGAAACGTCAAGTTTAGTCTCCTGAGTAAAGTCAGGAAATCTGGAAGACATCGGAACGTCAAATTTAATAAAATTGTCACATGGGTGCTAACTCTAGGTTCTACATTTTTGAGTCTAGAAAATTTAGTATGAAAATGTAAGAAATATTTAAACATTAGGGCAAAGTAAGTTTAATTATTAACAATTGTTAATTGTTTCAAGTAGAAATTCTTAGCACTTTTTCTTTTTTAATGACTGAGGGTTTATTCAGTCGGAGAAACAAATTTTCTAAGGATTTACGGTGTAAAAATATTAACTTAATTCATGAGTTACAAAATGAAGCTATTTATTAATAAAAAGTGTATGTTAAAGCTGTGCGGAATTTTGGAATAACAAAATAAGATTTTATTTATTAAAATACGCCATATTATATAATTATGTAAGAAAAGTTGGGAAATAATTAAGTAAAAAGTACATTGTAAAAAATATTCAATAATGAATAAATAAAGATTTAACCAACTATTTAACTGATTTTGTATATTGTTGTGTTTTATTGTTTAATTTTTGAATGCATTAATTGCATTTGAATTAATCTATAATTATGCGTTAATTAGGTAGAAGAAAAAAGCTCAAAATTTAAAAATTAAAACAAGATAAGAATGTTAAAATATATTTTCTGAAGAGCGTAAAGTATTTTTACATTTGTGACTGACTTATTTCGGAGGTCTCGCGATTTTGCGATAATACTTTACGAAATGAGGTGACGTTAAGGAGAAAGCGGCTTTTGATTGTAAATGCACATTCTCTCTGCAAAAATAAAAATTGCCTTCTACGGTTTAATTTTAATCTAGTATTTATTCTATATTATCGACTATTTGCTGCAAAAAAATTAATAAGTGAAAAGCAAACTTACATTATGTACTTGTAAAAATACACAAAATTAGTAGGACCTATACTTAAATATTTGATTTCTGAAAGAAAGGCCTAAAATTTGTTTGAAAGATCCAGAATGAGGCTTTATTTTTTTCTTTCTTAAACTGCTCCCCCAAAATTATCTGTTATGACGCCAAAATGAAAAGCATGGTCAAGAATTATCATATTAATTTATTTAATTTCCAAAAAATAAGGCGTCATTTTGACTCCAAAAGTAATTATTTCTAGGGGCGTTTTTAATAAAATATATATAAATTCTTTTTTTTTTACCGCCCTAATGCACAATTATTATTAGATTTTTATATAAAGCTCGTGGGCCTTATTTTTACAACACGGAAGCAATCAAGCGGTCGAGCATCCTGTGAATGAATGTATGACCATATTTAGATATACAAACCGCAGGCACGTCGCAATTTCACATCGCAAAATTGAAAATTTTTATCTTAATCTTTGCACATGGATTTTTTAATAAAGTTATTTTCACCATAAAAATGATGATAATATTCTATTCAAGGGGGTTTTAATGATAATAAAAATTTCCACTCGCTTATCTTTTTCATTTGTCTCACTCTCTGCGCAGTGCGTATATATCTAATGACTTGTGGAAATATGAAAGATTATCTTATCCTATTGTTTATTAGGATTTTAAGTCCCAACAGTGACAACATTTCTTACCTCATTGAAATTTCAATTATTAGATACTACACAAGATCAGGAAAGGTATATCAAGATTTTCACTTAGTTATAGATATAATTTGTGAATAAAATTTGATATTTCTTGGAGAGATAATTTTTATTTTTCCAATTTATTATTTTTGATGTTAAATTACGAAGAAAATGAGCGAAAATTGTGTAAAAGGTAGAATATGTGAAAAAACAATGGCCGTGTACATTGAAAATAAATATTTTTACTCCCTTAGAATTCATACATAATTCAAGCATGCGAATATAAATTCTTAGACTATCAATCTGCTTATAATTGATAAACAACGAACACTCTTTTTATTTTATGCAATGACAACAGTGCTGAGGAACGCTAGAGAACAGCTGAAATTTGACTATCACTAGCAGTCAAAGTTGAAAATAAAAACCTATATAAATATGTCTAAAATCGGATCGGAAAATATAAATATTTAATTTGAAATAAATCTAGTTTTTTTTTTTAATACAGAAGAAATACATTAAAAATGGATTCAATTTTTTTAAATGACATTAAAATTTTAATTCAGCCGAATTAAAAATCATTAAATTTTAAAGAATGTAGAAAGAATCTAAAGTAATACAAAATTCGAAACATTTGATAAAGTTATTTAATTTTATCATTTGAGTTTAAATGGTAAGAATAATGTATGCTTCTATTTTAAATTGGAATTTTCAAACTTTAAAGGATTCCCGCTTCTAATTTTTCCAAGAGCGCTTCATTTAAAATTGATTATTCGTGAGGTCCATATTCTTTAATTTTATATACTTAATATAGAAATTTCAAACATTTTATTTGTAAATTGATTCTAATCAGCATTGTAGTGTAAAAAGTTGTAAGTATAAAAATATTGTTTCAAAAGCATTCAAAATTTATAAATTTCACATTTAGAGGGTTTTTTTCCTCTTTTAATATTCGCATAATTTGTTAAACATTTTTAATGTATCCGCATCTTAATTTCAAAAATGTCAAATACAATTAATTTCAAGATTTATACACTTTTCTTTCACATTAAAAAGAATATAAAATATGTGAAAACGACATCTATTCCTGAAACTTAAATTGATTGACTAAGCTTCATGACTAGTTACAAATACATGTCAAAGTCTGTTTGATCGATGTTGTGCTCATTTAATACTACGCCACCCTTGACCAGCCTTATAAGAGAAAGCAAAAACTCTAATAAGACTTCTATCATTTTGAAGAGTCTTTTTATTAAAAAATAAAATAATTAACGAAAGTCCTAAATACTCTCAATGATTAACTCCTAGTGGGACTCACATTCTTAAAAAAAGTCCTCACATTAGTCTGACGTTCTCCATTTGAACCCACAATTTTTGTCCCGATCACAGTTTCCCTTCGTTCATTTTTGCGATTTTCACTCTCAAATTCACAAAACTTCTTCTCTGTCTGATTTCCACTAAAATTTCTTAGAAGATCCTCTTGTGCTTCACTTTCTGCTATCACGTTTCCAGACTTTCCTCCAGATTTTCTTTTTTCATCCAGAAACTTTAGATGGCCACCACAACCAGAAAAAGTGACTTTATTGTTGGAATCCGCCCCTAAATCGACACGACCTCCATCTCCTTTGTACTCAATCGATCCTAGATTTTGAACCACTTTTAGGTGACATCCATCACCGTTTACTCGTATGGTTCCAAAATTTTTAGAAAGAATGATTTTGCAACCGTCGCCCATTATTTTGAGCAATTTATTGTTTGTCTCCATCGACAAGACGAGACCATCTCCTCTCAATATTTCCACGTCTTTTTCATCCTTTTTCATTTTTTCTGAAGAGGTTTTAAGCTTTGTTGTTATGATGAGAACTTTAGTTATTTTGAATTTTAATCCGCTTTTAGGTTTAGTTTTCTTTGACTTGCTAAAAACTTATGTTTCAACTCTGAACTTTGGTCTTCTTGCTCAATCTTCTGAAGAATATCGAGGGCCTTGAATAATCCATAATTGATTTTAGAGAGTACTTGTGAAATTCAGTGTCAGCACTCTTCTTTCTCAAGTTGTGCAGCTGTTCCACTTGGCAAAGGAAAAGGTTTTGTTCTTGGTTGATAATGGTCAGCACTTGAAACGAAAAATTGAAGGATTGAAGTTTCGCCTTAGGATTTTAGGAGAACGATTTTTCAAAAATTGTTTTAAGTTTGAAAGAGCTCTGATACCTTGGCTGGTACGCTCATGTCTGGCGAGAGTCGTAATTATTTATCAGCTCTACTACATGAGGTGCTCACTTAACATTGAGAATCTTTCGATTGGCGGTTCTTTCAGGTTCTTCCCCTTATTGCAGTACTCATATCAGCTACAAACACATTACGCTGCACTGTGACGCATACCTATACAATTGATGCAGAGAATCATAATTTGTAATTGGAAGGATATTCGACTTTTTTCTGTCTAAGCTAGCCAAGTTATTGCCAAAGAGAAGTGAAGTCATTTTTTGTTTTTTTTTTCAAAACATTTTTAAACTCTTAATTTTAGTAGAAAAATCTATCTAATAATTTTAAGGATTTTTGATAGTTATTTCAATTGAAAATTCAATAATTTTTTAGAATAATTGATAAAATCGAGAGGAACAGCCGCATTGTTAAATGTAACCAATTTTTGATGATAAATCAATTTATCAGCGATACAGAAAAGAGGGTTGCTACAGGCCAAAGAATTTTAGGAAGTCAGGGAATCTCCATGGAATTTTCGATTAACTGAAGCTGAAGTTAACTTTTTGTTGTTGAAAATTCGAACATTTTGTTGGAAAAGCATTAAGATCTCATTTGATTAAAATATTAACGGGTACATTTTCCGTTGAGAATTCATTTTTTTGAGTTGAAAATTCGACAACTTTCATTGATTCTTTTTTTACGTTTACATGTACGGAGTTTAATTTACAATTTGACTTGGTCGATTTTCATCAATTTTTCATGTTTTGAGAACCCTTGAGCCAGAAAAAAACGATTTTTACAAAGGTGTCTCTCTGCCTGTAGACTGTATGCACGATAACTTTTGAAAAAGAGATTCGATTGGATTAAGCTTTGTTATTAAGCTAGTTATTTTTAATAAAATTTAAAAAATTATAAAATTTATACATTTTTTAAACAATTTTTTCAATATTTAAATTTCTTCAAGATTTCATTTGTTCATAGTACTCGAAAATTCGAACAATTAATGCTTATGAATTATTTCGATAAAAATAGAATTGTCAAAGTTATTTTCCAAAGCGAAAAAAAACGAAAATGACAATTTAAAGCCAAAAAACGCACGATACGAAAAAAGTCAAGAAAAGAAAAAAGTTAGTTTTTAAAAGCCCTGCAAGATCATCATAACCACTTTTTGAAAATTTAACCATGTCGTTAAAAAGTAATTTTTTAATTGTAGAATCTTTATTTTATTTAAAAATTAATTTCTTTAACTGAAAATTTAACCCTTCTACTTCTTTTATATCTATTTTTATGATTAAAGATTCGTCTTTTAAAGTTTATTTGGTTAAAACTCGTCTTTTTGGCCTAAAAAATTCAACATTTTGGGTGGGATTGTTTTACTTTTTTCATTATGAAATCTTTTTTAATTGAAAGTTCAACTCTTTTGTTACAAATTCCTCTTATTGATTTGAAAATTAGTATGTTTTGATTGAGTATTCAACTAATTTGTTGAAAATTCGTATTTTTTATTGGAACTATTTACTATTACACTCTTCCTTGAGAATTAATTTTTTTATCGAAGATTTATCATTTTGGTTAAAAATTGAAGTATTTTGTTAAAAATTAATTTTTTTTGTTGGAAATTGTTTTAACTGAAAATTTAATTGTTCCATTTTTGGTTCAAAAATTATCTTTTTGAGTTGGAAACACCACTTTTAAGTATAATAAAATTACAATAGAAAACCTTTTTTTGCATGAGCATTATTTATGTCCTAAGTGTAAGGTTGTCTTTATACTTGATAGAAATATTAAGAACAGTCAGAGAAATGAAAAATAGGTCATGGAGTTTAGAAATTGAAATTTTATTGTAACCCTGCGAAAAAATGTCGAAAAAATAGTTGATTCTACAATGGTTTATTTAACATTATAGTTATTTACAATTTTGTTGCTTTAGAAAGAAATCCTATGTAATTTTGATGATTCAATCTTCATCATTGTGAGCTTTTTTGTTATTACAATATTCTCCAACATTCGATTTCAGTAGTTATTATTGAAATACAGCTTTGGCATAATAGAAATGGTCAATTCAGAGTGTCTAGCGTCCTGGAAATCCTTGAAAACATGAAAATGGAAAAGTCCTTGAATAATGCTTAAGGTCCTGGAATTTTTATTCCTTTAAAGTAAAAAAGTTTTTTGAACTTGTTCTATGCTTTACCGTAACGTCTAATGATCTTCGAATTGATCATAATTGCCATCTGTGGAGGACACCCATCACTGAGATGGAGTTCAGTGATTGGCGCAAGTGAAAAAATGACTTCGAAATGAACTAATTAGCAGTCGGACTCCGATGCCTTAGACGAACAGACCTCTCTTTCTACCATGTGAGATAGACAACGAGGTGCGATGAAAATCAAAACGATGGTTTAGATATCTGTCTTTTTATCCTATATGATAGACAGAGAGAGTCCGATCGTTGATGAAACACACGTCCCGATCGGAACCTGATCTGGCGCCCGATCGGCACCCCATCTAGCCCCAACCAATTTCCTGGTAAGAACAATTTTTGAAACACATTAACACAAATACAAATGCAAACTAAATACATTTTTTAGGCTTTGCGAGTTCGTTCATTACGATATGTACGTCCCAGTACTTCGCATTTCCGATGATTGCGTTGACGATAGTCAATTATTTTTCTGCACTGACAGCGTACATTATTTCAACACTGATTTTATTGATCAGGACCAGGTCAGGTATTGAAGAGCATGGAAGATGAATCTTATAATTTCACCAAAAATACGTAGAATTCAGAGATTCACATTTTAATCGTGTTTTAAGTCCTATTTTAGAAAAGGCTTGAAAATTCGAGAATAACCCTATTAAAAAAAACTCGTTTAATTTTTGAACGAAGCCAACACGACGAAATCCGCAAAGTTTTTCAAATCCCTCGAGGATTAATTCTTTGTCTTGCGGATTCACTCAATGAATTCGAAAATTGTCGCGGATTTGCCTCTAGTTTTCCTGGTCCAAAAGTAAAACTGCGCTTTCCTCGAGGATTTTTTCAATAGGGAATCTTCAACTCAATTTAATTAAATAATAATGTAATAAAAGAGAAGACAAACATGGATTTGAAGAGAAATTGAGGTTATCTTTTAAGACTAGCTGGTTACATACACACCTAAAGTGTCAGCTGAAGAAATGCAATCGATGATTCGACTCTTGTTAAAGAATATTCACTGTTATCTAGTCTAGTTATCTCAATTTGGAGGTTTGTAACCTTAAAAATAATATATTTATTTGTCACGAGGGCAATTCCCGTAAATTCGAACCAGATGGCGTTGCAATACTTACCCGGTCTGGCTAGGGTCTGGGCCATTGATTTATCCCAATCTGGCCCCGAATATATTAAACCGATCAGGGTGAGATCGTTAATCGGCAAAATATATCACGATTTCTGCACGGGTGCAGGAGACGCTTCCGTCGCACTTTTTTTTATTATTTAATTATTTGTATTTTTTACAGATTTTTAATTTTATTTATTAATTTAAATTTCATAATTTAAATTTAAATTTGATTTTATAATCAAATTTAGATTTTGTTATTATTTATTGAAGCGTTAAAAAACTTTCCGTTTCTAATCAGTATTGTAATGCTGAAGTTTATTTATAATTCATAAACAATTATATAAATTGCGAATTATACTAATTTTTTAATAAAACTAATTGTAATAATGAAAAAAGGTACCTGGATAAATCTATTTTTTGTCCTGGAAAGCCTGGAAAAGTCCTGGATTTTTTTTGAAGAAACAGTAGACACCCTAGTTAATTAAATTATTAAATAATATAGCTTAGATTTAGCTTACTAGAATCTCCTAATATTTTAAAGAACAGAAACGGCCATCCATAACAAATATTGAATAAAAATTACAATTTTTTTCCAAGGCGAAAAAATCTCAAATAATAATTATTAAAGAAACTGTTGAATATTCAAACATTTTTTATTTACATTGCCTTTATCTTGTGCCTGTTAATATAAGGCGAAATTATGGCGAAATTAAACAAATTTAAATATATAATTAATTGTAAATAATAGTTTGTGTACGAATACGATTCTAATTTTAATGGCACAGTTTAAAGCAACTCTCATTCTAAATTCTCCAGTTCTACAATCATTTAATTTTGAAGGGTCGATTTTAGAATTTGCCAAATTTAAATGTGTCTGAAATACGCTGCTTTATTTTTGAACTTCATAATTAGCGAGAAGAGATCAACGTTCTTGAAAACAAGCCAGGAAATGAACAGCTGCAGATATATATTATACAGATTACCGTTCTTATGAATTCGAGGGAAGACCCTTGCAAATGGTCACCTAGTGGCATTAGTGAAACACGTTATGTGAATGCTGTGAACGTAGTTTTGTAAATACATAAAGTTTACATTGAATAATATATATATAATTCAATGTATACTTTATATATATAGATATATAGGACGTTCTTTCTCAGTCGTAACAGAGATCTCTCCAAAATTCCTTTTTGGAACGGCCCTCTGGGCCCGTGTGGCCTTTTTGAAAATTTTAATACGGTGGCACAAAATGGCGGCCGAAAACGAGATAAAAATCGAGTGTTTCGATCAAAAAGCTTTGAAAAAAGAAATATTGGCTACCATTTCGATTGGGTTTGGGCTTAAATTGTTGGTAATTGACGGCCCTCAAAAGTTGGTAAGATAAGTTGGCGAAATTCAACATGTCCGATCCAAGATGGCGGACAACAATCTAATACGGCGAACATCTAGGAAATTGTCGAAAAGATTTTCCAGTGCACTACCAGTAACAAACATTTCCAAAGCTCATGCTTTTTAGGTCCCTTCCAACAAAACTCTTGTTACTTAGATAATCTGATGCATCCGAAATTCTATCAAAAACTGAGTACTCCTAAATAAAGTAAAAACATATTAAAATAAATTTAAAGATTTTTAATAAAAAAAAGCGAAGAAAAGAAGAATTAAAAAAAAGTAAGAATAACATTTAAAAAAGTAACAAAGCACAAAACAAAAATTAAACAAAAAAACGAAAAAAAAAGTAATGCGGGATTTATTACATAAAGACAGTCTTAACCCTGTAAAACGCAGAGAGCCTTTGACAACATTCCACAAGCAACAACTTACTACAAGTGACAATCGGTTGATTTTCAAAATCTTGACCACTATTTTGAATGCGCCATGTTGGATTTTGCAAATCCTACATCAAATTCATGATCAGCGACTCCAAAAAACCTTCGTAAACCAAAATTGGCTGATATCGGTTGATTTGGAAAAAATTTTCCGCCATTTACGGTCCGCCATATTGAATTTTGCAAATCTGACTTCAGATTCGTGATCAGCGATCACAAAAACCTTCGTATACCAAATTTGCCTGAAATCGGTTGATTTTACAAAATTCTATCCGCCATATAGGATTGTAGTCCGCCACCAGCTTTTTGATCCGAATAACATTCGATTTTTTTCTAGTTTTAGGACACCATTTTGTGCCGCCATATTGAAATTTTTAAAAAGGCCACACGGGCCTAGAGGGCGGGTCCAAAAAGGAACATTTTGAACCCAAGATCGATAAAATCCATCAACAGGAATTTTGGAGAGAGCGGTATTACGTTTGAGAAATAACGTCACACACACACACACAAGCCCGCGCGCGCGTGTGTATGTGTAAATATATGAATTTTGAAGCAATCTTAATTTTAAAAAATTTAAGAGTGAACATTGTAAATTCAAAGAATTTCTCATTTGATAGAAATTAAAATATTTATTTGCAAAAATTTGAATTGAATAAGGTCCTAATTTAAACGCTATTTCAAATTAGAAAACCGTTGCAATTTTCACAGATTATTATATACAGCAATCAAAATTAAAATCAAACAAATTGGAAGTTCATGTTGATTTTTATAATAATTCAAATTGAAATCAATTAAAAATTTAAAGCATTGTCATTACCCTCAATTAGACGAAAATTAAAAATCTCTACTTTTGCAAACTTGAAATTTTTTATGAAACTTTCACAATTGAAACTTAGAAAATTTAATGGTGTCTGGCACACTTACGCTTAAAAAATATTTGATTACGCAATTCAAAATAGGCCTTCATTCAGTTAAACTAATTTCTCTAGATCTCTAGAATAATCAATTTTCAGTTAAAAATATTTTGAAAATAAAAAATAACATTTTAAAACGAGTGGAAAATTTTAAAACATTGGGAATTTTTAAAGTAAAACTTTGTATTCGTAATTGAAAAAAAAATCAATAAAGCCCGTAAAATTTGATTTTTTTTTTTAACTAGTTGACTGGCAGCGGCACGTATATGCGCAGAAATTTTTTTCGTAAAACTGGTAATGGCACATAAGGTCGATTTTGAGTCCAGTAGTTAACTGGTTAATTAAGATTTCCTCGTAATCTTTGAGGAATTAAATAGGATAAGGAACAAGTATTTTCATTAAGGAAATTTGAATGGTCTGTAAAAACATCATAAAATCTATTTGAAAATGTGTTTAAACTTCTTCCAAATTTAAATTTATAAGTTGTGTATGAAATTAAACAAAATTCAGAAGAAAATTCTCAAATTAAAAATATTGTATAAAGCAGGAAATATATAGTGTCAATATTGTTGGTAATTATTAAAATCTATATCAAAATTTAGGGTGAACCCCCCTAATGACAGGTGAAATACAATCTGAAACATAAGAACGAAGCGAAGTACATATGAGTAGATTATAAGATTCATCGGCAAAAATATGGTTTAATGCACTTGAGGTCATTAATTTATTCCTATTGAAGGCACATTCATAATTCATAATTTTATGAGTAGTTACTTCAACTAATCATATTTTCGCCAGCTGAGAAATCTCTTGATTCAATTAAATTACAGTCCATTTTTCTTAATAATATAAGATTAGGATTATGCAGCTTTTCAATCCAAAGAAACAAAATTGTCCTTTAAAAGTTGCAAAAAATGCTTCGAACAACGAACAATAATAATTTAGTAATCTATTTAAATTTATGGATTAAAATAAAACAATTTTGTAGCGTATTATTTTTAAGTAGAATCTAGACGAAAGTAGATTCACCTTAGTAGCTAGTCTATAATAATTAATAGCCAATGTGTTTTCTCTTCCGACATTACATTCGTTATAGGATCAGTAGACACGTGTAATGCGGAAGGAGAACTAAAAATAATTTAAATTTGTACACACATTTGCACGATTTAAAGAATAAATATATACAGGGTGTCCCACGAGAATTGTCGTTCCTTGTAATGGTGGATAGAGAAAAAAAATTCATTCATTTAAAAAGAATCAAAAAAAGAAATGCGATTAGGAATGTATTTGCCTGTTTAAATCGTATGGGCTCGAGTTCGATCGAACCGTAAAATAACTTTGCAACAAAATTAATTTTTGTATTCAAACATGTTCGAGATAATACAATGGCTCACCGAAGTTCGGTGCATGGAAAAAATGGAAATCTTGGCCTGGTTCACAGAAATTTGGTGAGCGTAGCACAAATAATTGCAGTGAGTCCAGATAATTCGCATATTATTGCAAATAATCAATGACTG
>JAAAKG020112268.1:0-15410 GCA_010014905.2 Druon quercuslanigerum
AAAGGCTCCGTTACTTTGCCACAGAGTAATATTTCATCACTTTTTCGAGTATATCTTACACCGTACTTTTTTCCGTGAACGTTTTGAAATTGTCATGTTTTCAAAATTTTAATCTGAACTCATTCAATTTCGAGATTCTTCAATTCAACATAAAATTGTTTAATTTTGAAAGCTCATGATATAACATTTTTCAATTTAAAATACTTTAAATATTAAATTATTCAATTTTAAACGCTTTTACTAAAAAAATGATACAAGGAATTGAATTGCTTATTATGTTCTCATCAGAGAATTTTTTTTATATAATCGTTTAATATATTTAATTAAAATTTCAAACACTTTTAAATCAAAATTATTAAACACTGTTTCAACAAATTAAATACCTATAATATTAAATTAATTGTCAGGAAATTAAAATCCAGATACGTGATCGTGTGCATCGGGCGCGTATATATTGATAAAATACGAAAATAAATAATTATCTAAAGTACGCAGAAAAAATTGAATGTCTTACAATATTTTTTGTTTAAATCGTGAAAACCGATTCGATGTGAAGGCTTTATGGGCTAAAGAAGTTTATTTGACAATAAATGTGGAAGACTGATATTCTAAAGATGTACGAAATTGGTTTTTTTGTAATTTTAAAATATAAAGGTAGTGATTGTCTGAAATTTGACCCCAATAGTTTCTCAATTTATAGAAACAAATGTTGCATATAAACTTAAGAAAACGGAAATATCTAAGTCATAAAGTGTGAGGCTGTCTCAAATAAAAATAAAAAATTCTTGTTGTTAGTTATGGTTTGCCAATGAGCGAAATAATCTGCACTGGTAAAAACCAACCAGTGTATATTCAACATTTTCATGTTTGTATGTCCTATTATACAGTTCATGTATATAATCAATCCGTGTTATAATAATCAATTTTATTTAACTCCTAATTCTCTACCTCCATCCGCCATTTCATATTTTATTTCCAACATTTATATTGTACGTATTGAGGATATAATTTATTATAAAATATATAATAGTTTTATGATTAATTTTCTTTTTACTAAAAATAAGCCTTTAATATGTTTCCAAAATTATCATTTTAAAGTATTCACATTTAAAGAAGAATGCAAAGGCTGTAAGCCATCTTATTTTGCAAATCATAAATCGTCTTCAAAGAGTCTACATTCTGCCTTATAGTTTCTTGTAAAGATTGTATTATACTCTCGATTATACTTCTGAGGAAATTTCTTTTGGAATTCGGGATGTTTTCAATGATTATGAATCATATTCACTTTGTCCGAAGACCAGAGACGCATAAGAAATATAGAAAATTTGTTTCTCCTTGCTTTTCAGAATGCAGGGGGTCCAATTTGGAAAAGAAAGCCGCAGGGAGCAGCTTCTCTGGACAATGAGCTTCCACGCTTTCACATCCAGCAGCCCCTTCTTTTCGAGTTTTGACTTTTCAATTAGCCACAGGTTCGCCTTCACCCAAATATTGTGCCTCTTGCCATTTCGTCATGGCACCGAAAATCGAGCTGGAAATGAATCGCTCTTCGATCTTTCACCTCCGATTTACTCCCTTACTTCCCTTTTACGTTCCAGTCACGATATTTTCAAATTTTCTTCCGTTGCAAACTTGAAAATACGACCGCTTCAAATCAACCAATTCAAATTCCAAAGATGCTATACTCGTCCACTACTATCAGAAACTCTATTCTTTTCATCTCAAAAAGCTTAATTCATATTTTTTTATGTATGGACCTTTGCAAAATTGTTGTGAATTTACTCCAGGTCGCTTTACGCATTTCCATGGACAATTAAATCGAAGCAATTTTGATCAAAGGTTGATAATTTTAGTTGCTTTTGCTTAAAAATAAGAAATTGAAATATAGCATCAATTTCCGCTCTGTCAATAATTGTCCCTTAGTACAAATTCGCACACAAAAATGGAGAACTTACTGACAAACGAATTTTGCGAATTATTTATGCTTATATATTATTATTATTATTTATATTAATATTTAGTCTTATACGCAACATATGCTATTTATTGAGATTCATTATAAATAATCTTTCTATTGAAATGTGATTTTAAACGTCCCTTGATTTTTTCCACGGAAATAAAATTACCTAATAAATCACGCTCGACAATTAATTCGTTTTTGTACACGGAAAATGAAGGAGACACATATTTTTTTAATGACTATAGCAATAAAAAAAATTTTTGTATGAATATTTTTAAATGATTAAACTAAAAAGAGTTTGTTCAAATTTTACTTTAAAAGGGTTACTTTGCTCAGATTTTTAGATATTTGGGGTTTTCTTGTTCCAGTTTGTCGAGTGTTTTAATTAATTTAAAACTAATGAGAAAAACTATAAGAAAGAATACAAAATAGTAAAGCTTATTTGCTTTTTTGAAAAATTAAAGCACGAAATTTTTTCAAAACAGCTATTTTTTGTTGAAATTGCAGTTTTAGGCACACCATATCCTTACGTCTAAAAAATAACGTTTTCTTGATTCATAGATAAAAAAAGTAGCAAAAAGTAAATGCGAGAACAGTGGGAAAAAATATAATTTTGTTTCATCCGAAATACAAATACAGTTCAGGTTTAAAATGTATAGTAAATTTAATGTATACTATATATTACCAATACTTTCTGAAAATTTCAAAATTTCAAACAAAAAAAGAGCAAAAAAGCAAGCTTTTGAAAAATAAATAAGAAATAATTTTTTTCTCTAGAAAAATATTTATCTTTAGAAGTTTCGGAGAAAAACAGGGACTTAGGAGAATTACGTTTTCTTCTTCAAACTATTGGAATAAACTGACCGTTTTTTATATTTTGGTATATTAAGAAAGAGTGCAAAAAACTGTATAAACTGAAACAAGAAAAACCTTAATATCTAAAAAATGTCCATGATAATTAAAAATAATACTTTTCAGATTCAAAGTTGAACAATACAATCTTTGCATACAAAAGTAGACCCTGATTTTTTTACTGGCAGTAAATTGAAATGAAGTGCGAATTGAATTAAACATATGTATAAGAGTCTCAACTTTTATTAGTATCATCACCTTAAAAAAATCCCTTCGGGTCGACGGACAGAGAGTACTTGTCAGATATTTCAATCTACTCGGGATCAGTCGATTTCGAAATTTATGAAATATTAATATCCAATTTATACCCCTAATACAAGAATCATCCCTCGGAAGGTACATGATACTCACCCCCTGACTCATAGGAAAATTATAACGAGGGTCGACCCTCTCGTTTTGCTGGTCGTATATACTTCAAATAATAGTCAGCGCCGAGACTGGATCTGATGCAGTCACGGTGTTCCAAATCAGATTTGATCGGTACATGATTTATCTTATCAGGACAACAATTAAGATTTGCCTCCCTAGCTTCTAATTGTCATTTGGCGATGAGAAAATTTTATAGAATGAAATTAATTGTAGAAATAATACAAATTCTAGATAGGATCTCACATTAGTAGAAAATCTATCGGGTTTCAGCCATACTTCCGGCTGATTTAATTTTTTTAAATTCAAGCCTTCAAATCTAAACACTTTATGGTTTGAAATGTTAAAAAAGAATTTCCCTTGGAATTTCAAAATGAAAAAATCTGTGTTCTAAATTTAAAACATTTAAAACTAAGAATTAGACATTCTAAATTAAACAAATTCAAACTGAAGTATTAAGTATTTCACAAATTCTCAAAGCCTTCAGAATTAGATAATCTCCAACCAAAAAAAAAAAATTCACTTAAAATTGAACATACAAAATCATACAAGACTATCAAAATTTGGCATATTTAAAAATAAGCATTAAAAATTCTTCAACTATTCAAGAAATTGGCTCCATTTATAAATTATCAGATATATTAATCAGAATAATTATTTCCACCAAAAATGTTCCTTTCTAGAAATGTTTCCAGAGTCTTTATTTTTAATTGTTTTTTCTATTATTATAATCTAATTTTGTAGGATCAATTTCAGACTATTATAAAGCTTTATCAACTATCTATAGGCCTAGTGTATAAAGCAGGTTTTAAACCTAAATTATTAAATCATTAGCATATTTAGTTCACCATTATTTATTTGACTATAAAAGAGTTCAACTATATGAGAATTAAATTTTAGGAACATTTTTTAATTGGCAGTAGGGTCGATAATATTTACTTTTCTTCTGATTTTTTTTTCAAAAACAAAAATTAGATTTTTTTATATTTCGGCCTTCGACTCTTCAGTATGTTATTCAGTCCTGCTTTATAGATATAACATTTTATAATTTAATTTATTTTCCAACAAAAATGTTTTGTTAGGGGCTACAGTGCCTTGCCATATTATTGCGCCAAAGCTAAAAAAATTACAATTTTCACATTATTTTTGTCATTTATTGTAAGTACTTTGGGCGTTCTTGTGTCTTTAAACTCCTAGCTCGCTAGAGATTTGCTAGATTCGCCAGACGACCTCTCGACTGACCGGGAAAATCTCAAGATATGAATCCCATCTAGAACGTTTGGAAGTTCATAAAACAAAACTCAGTAAGCACGAACCTACGACCAAGTAAGAGCTAATTCGGATACTGCTCAATGACATTTGGGAACATTGCCCAAAGATAAAGATTAAAATTGAAAACTGTATGAACAATATGCCTCGTCGTATTGAAGATTTACTATCTAGTAAAGCTGGGCATACGAAATTATGATTCTATTTAAAAGTCATTTTTTAATGTAAAAATGCTTAATTTGAATGTAAATAATTATTTTTCGATCTGGCGAATCTGGAAAATCTCTAGCGAGCTAGAAGTTTAAAAACACAAGAACGCTCAAAGTACTTACAATATAAATGACCAAAATAATGAGAAAATTGTAATTTTTTAGCTTTGGCCTAATAATATGACAAGGCACTGTAAAAGTATAGCGGATAAAAATGATTATTATTGATACACACTTTTATTTTATTTTTAATTTCACAACAATTATTGATGTTCCGGTCTCATACAGAGGCCAAATCTTATATTAAAAGAAAAAAAGTTATTAAGGTGTTAAGGAGGTTTTTTTTTTTACAAGTGATTAGTTCAACACAAAAGAATTTTATACTTATTTTTGGTTATTTTTTACCCCCCCCCCCCCCCCATCTCTCTCCCTGCCATTATTTCATCACCATATTTTATTTTGGTTACACTGTCCAAATAGAGGCTTCGACAATTTCTGTCAATTAAATTAAGTATTAGTCCTACCGTGGCTGAAATTTCTCAAAATATTAACTGAAAAAATTTTGTAATTTTCAAACAAACAATACATTGTTTGGCAAATATACATTCTAAGAGAATTTAGGTCCCTTAAATTATAAAATGCGATGTCTGAGACAGGTCTGATTCACATTGCCTTATTGAAGAGTACGGTGAGTCATCTAATTTTTATTTTAGAAAAAATTTGTTGTTTAAATTATTGAAAAAAACTTTTTTTAATTTGTTCGAGATTTAATTTTTTTAATCAATGACAGAACAAAAATAAATATTATCGAACCCAATACCAATAAATAAATCTTCTTATCAATTATGATACTTGGGTCAATCAAAAGCGATATCTTTCGAAGAACCATCAAATATGCCTATCATTACTATCATTACATAACTATTAAATAGAACTCAGTTTTAGGCGCTATCAAATCATATTTAATTTAATTTAACAACTTTAAACGTTCTAAATTTGATAGGAATTAATTTTGAATATTTTAATATAAAATTAATCAAGATTTCCAATTAAAAATTCTTCTATTTCAAATAGTTAAAACTAATAATGAAGTTAAATGTGGAATACGTGTTTAAATTCAAAATTATTATTATTATTACACCCTTAAGCCGTTTCCCTTTCGGGGTAGGCATGACTCACTCGGTAGGGACGGGAGTAGTGTGAGGAAGGGGTTATAAAATTTTTAGATTGATCTGGAATTCTTGTGTTATTTATTTAAACAACATGTTCAATCCGCAACACTGCTCCGACCCAGGTTGCTGATCAATCTCTCTAGCAATAATTTGGAAAAAGATCAAATCTGGAAGGATAGGATTCAATTCGCAATTGTTATGCATTTGAAACATTATCTATAATTTGTCCAGTTTCGATTAAATTTATTGCATTGAGTTAACGTTAGAAATAAAAAATTATTTCATTATTATAAGGCCTTATGATTTCTAAATTAGTTAATATTTTACAAAATTTAAATTTGAATAAAAAACAAATTATATATTTCATTCTAAAAATAATTACTAATTTTAACCTAATTTTAACGTCACGAATTTAATAGTTTATCATTTATATAGACTTTTAAATTGATTGCGGATAAGTCTTTCTACTTATCTTCTGGCCTGCATGTGTGTCAACTTATGACTTCGTATTTTTAAACTAAATAAGAGATCTCCCATTTTTATAAATTAGCAACTTTATCATATTTTCGGAAAGAATTCATGATTTACTGATCAATTTTATGATTTAAAAAATAAATGTTATTTAAAAATGCATGATTGGGGCATCCGTCAATGGGAACATTCCTTTTTTTATGTCAGACTTTTAAATTGGGATCTTCATAATAAATTCAGACACATTCATGTTTAGTTAATAAATTTTACGATTTTTAAAAACAAATTTAACCATCAAAATACACTATTCGGGCATCTGTAGACGGGAAAATGGTTTTTTTCCTTCGATGTAAGTCTTTTAAATTGGTAATTTTTAAAATTAAAATTGCTTTATAAAATAATACAATTGATTAATAAATTAGGAATTGTTTCTGAAATTATCATAAAGTTCCGTATTAAACAAATTATATCCAAAGAAACGAAGTTTCCTGTCACAAAATGCCTGATTAATGCATTTATTTATTAAATTTTTTTATAAATATTAACAGAAACAATCTCAAGAAGAAATTTCTTCATCATTATATTGTTTTTATCCAAATTTCTTGAATATCTTGAACTAATGTTACTCTATGAACTTAGGCGATTTCAAACATTTTTATGTTATTGACAAGCACCGGGAACGTCAAATAGAACAAATGGACATTTTTTTGTCATATTTGTTTGTTTCTAAAAAATTGCAAGCCTATTTTAAAAATCAAGCGCTACAACTCTCTTAGAAATCAGCATTTTAAAAAAAATTTAGGGTCTAAATCGGTCAATATTTGTGGGCTGCACATTATTTTGAACCAAAAAAGTGATTTTTCCCCCACTGTGTGTCGGTCATGCACATGGTAATTTGCATTTTGTTCAAATAATACAATTTTATAAATTTGTATAAGTGATCACATAATTGGGAAGAAGGCCTTAGCTTTAGCCCCGTCCACAATTACATTATAAATTATAAAATTACGAAAAATTTCATTAGTTAAACAAAATAAAAACTTCAGAGAGTGGGGCAAAAAATACGTAGGTTAGACAATTCAAAGTAACGTCATAAAATACCAGCTGCCCTTAGAAGTGCAACAATGTTACATTTCGTACAACCAGCTTAGAGATTTGCTACTTTTCTATCCGTTCCTTGAAATCGTCAAGAAATGTTTCCAAAATTTTCGGAAATACTTCAAAAGTTATCGTAGAAAATTGAGTTTGTGCTTACGGTCGATAAAAAATTTAAACCGTAAACGAATTTATCTCACAGGCGTAAAGAAATGTTGACAGCTTCTGGTCGCATCTCCATGGACCTCCCGCGGTTTGAGTCACCAAACGTCTACATCCAAAAACTCCTCAGAAACTCAGGATATACGCAATTTGCGTGTCGACCTCAATTTTCACGGCGAAGAGGTAACATGATTCTTTGCTCTGCAAAATATTTTCCTGTACGCTGTGATCCGACAAAATCGGTTCGCTATACCGAACCTATTATTTCGAATAGGCGACAAAAATGGGCGAATCGCGCACGTGAACCAAAGAAAACAAGATAAATAAGGTAAGGACTAAAGACTGAATTACTAAACGGAAGCGAGTATAAAAAAGAGATAAATACAAACTTTAAAAACTGACTTTGTTTAAAAAGACTGTTTGCTTTTTTATTATCCAGTACTGGTTTATTGTGATGGGTAACGTCAATTTTAATGTTTCGATTTGTAATCCAATGATTTTTATTGCTTAAATGAAATGTAAGAAACTCAAAATTAAAGATTTTTGGAAATTAAGAAAATTTTTACAAATTGTAATATAAAATTGTTCATTTTCAAACGCCAAAATTCAACATCTTTTATACCTTTCTTTTCATAAATACTAGCCACTAAACATTCGCGCGATTATTAAATGTTTCAATATTTTAAAAGTTGTATTGTATAGTCAAAAATACATGTTTTTGATTAAAAAATTAAAAATTTAAATGCTTATAAATCACTTAAAATCCTTTGAAACTCTACAAAATCTTGACAAATAAGTTGAAATCTTGTGAAATTTCCCTTAAAATATTTTTAAAGACTTCAACATTCCTTAAACATTTAAAAATACTTTGGGGTCTTTAGAAATATCACGGAATATTAAACAAAAATCGTTTAAACCTCTCTGAATCCCTGGAAGTCTACTGCAATTAATTGAAATTTATAAAAATCTATTCATAAGCCATTATATTAAAAAAATATTCTTTAAAATCCCTGGTAAAGCGCTTGAAATCTTTTTAAATCTCTCGAAATCCTTTGAAATCTTCCTAAATCGGTTAAAATTTATTAACATTATGCAAAGTCTTCAAAATCTTTAAAGCTAGTCTCTAGAAATGATTTGAAATATATATAAAAATCGTTTCATATGTCATAAAATATAAGAAGGTTTTTGAAAATGCCTTGAAATATTCTTGAATCACTAGAACTAATTAGAAAATTTGCGTGACATCCATTTATATGCGTATTATGTATTCACTTACTTATGTAATAACTTACTTGACAATTTCTGAAAATTCTTTGAATTCCATTAAAACCTTTAAAAGTTTCGTCATATGCATAGTAATATTTTGAACCCCATTGGAAACGTTTGAAATCTTTTAAAATCTCTCCAAATCACTTGAAATCCTCGTAAATTATTTAAAATTTATAAATATGATTTAGGCGTGTTTGAGACCTTTACAGTCTCTAGAAATAATTTGAAATCGCTTGTCATTTTTTTTAAATCCCTTAAAATTCCATAACATTATTTGTGATCTATAACATTCGCTTAAAATCCTTTAAAACCCTTTAAAATTTCTCGAAATATATTGAAAATTTTTTTTTAACTTTTTAAAATCCAAAGATATTTTCCGAAATCAATACAAAATATGTGAAATCATTAGAAATCTTTTACCTATAGTCGGCGTCACAAGTAAGCGAACCTCATTTTGAACGCTCACCACCCGTTCAAAAAAAATCGCAAAAAATGGTAGCCAAGTAAACGTGAAAGCGTAAAGCCTAAGGCGTTTAACGATATGTATATTGTTGTCCTACACATTTTTTACGCTAGAAATCATGTAAAACGTGTAAAAAAATGAGGTTTTAAAGGCTCTTTTTTTAGCACTTTTTTTTCAAAATTTCGAAATATCAAATTGTTTGTTAATTGCAGACCGTTTTCCGCAAAATTTCGTCTTGGATAGGAATAATGATAGGGAGTTGATTTGTGGTTTAAAATGTGCAGTTTTGTAACTTGATTAAAGTACACTGAAACAAATGAAATTCAAAAAAACAAACAATTTCTCCTAATGAATTTTTTTGATAAAATGAAAATTTTCAGAGTAATAGCATTTTCTAAATCCAAAAAAAGGAACGAAAATGAACATTTTCAACTAAACAACGCACGATACGAAAAAAAAGTCAAGACAATTCAAATTTCTATTGCACAAAGAACACTAAGAAATTAAAAAAATTATTTTACGGTCAAACTATGCAAGATGATTGCACCAAAATTGTGCACACAAAAAAGGTCTACAAATTTGTTATGGTTGAAATTTTGATACGATGTGAAGTTTTTCTTTTATTCTTAAAAAATAACATTAACAGTGAAAAGATATGCCCGCTGCGTGGGCACATTCTCATCACAACATTTGTCTTTTAATTTCTTTTTCGTCTCGTGTGTGGGATTTAAAAAAATTTACTCTTTAAAAAATTAATAAAAAATTATATTTTCACTCATCTATATCACAGTATTTCAAATATTCTCAATTATATACATTCCCCCTCATAAATCGAATTTTCGTGGGTGACTGAGGCTGGGGATGTAATTTAGAAGTTACAAAAAGGTAATGCTTATGTGTAGGCCGTATGTGTAACGTTTAAATTGTAAAAATAAAATTGTAAATGAGTTTTGTAAAGAATGCGCATTTTTTTAACGAGTCAATATCACTACGTCTGTTTTAATATGAATGCATTGCATTAATTGTAATAATATACATTTATGGAAATGATATACAATTTTAAGGAAAAATTCAAGTGCGAAGCACGAGATACGTGATGAGAATGTGTTCGTTAAAGCCGAAGGAGCTTTAACAAAAGAGAATTCACTATAACCAAATTTGTTTAAAAAAATTTGTGAGAAAAATCAGCCCGATCAAACTTGCGAGAGAAGCGAGCCGTGCGCGTGGAGAATGTGCCCGCCAGGCGAGCGGATTTTTTCGCTTATGTCAATGCAAAAAAGGACATGGCGTGATATAATTCTATCTTTTAATTAACGTCTCTATTTTAATTAATAATTTTAACAGCTGTGGAAATGAATTTAAGGGAAGAATTCATTTAAAAACAAAGTTTAAATTTTAAAACGCAGAACCCGGCTTCGCGTTCCACCGATTTGAATGAAACATTTTGTATTGTGTTGCTAATGATTTGTAGGGGGTGAGTTTCACTTCCCGGATTGCAGGCTCATGTCGTTGCCTATATCTCGAAACAAGGTTGCATTTCGAGGAAAATGTATCACACTTAAATTGTAGGACGAAAAATTCTATACAACTTTAGTGATACACACTTTTATCCAGAAACTACCCCATTTCCAGATAGGAGCTATGGAAGGAGTGGGACACTCACGCGTTGCACCCCCCCCCCCCCTGAGGTTTAATTACTTAGAAAGTATGATCCGAAAAGGGAAAATTCAGACGGTAATTCTTATTGTAAATTGTCTTGTAAGAACTATTTGTCTGTAAAGAATGTTTTTTTTTCGATGTACTCTTTCCAAAATAAACATCATAAACCATTTTTTGGAGGTATTTTGCTCGATTCAAGGACAGTTTCACCCTTTATTTCAAGCCCAACTTATTTTATGTTAGCTAACAATGGCCTTAGCCTATCACATATTATGGAAAATATTAATAATATTTTATTTCAAGTTATTTTGTTATAAATGTTTTAAAAAATGTGGCCTTAATTTTGCATTTTTTACCCTTAAATCAAATGTAATATCTGGAGCAATTTCAAATCATACTGCAGCCAAACAGGTTTTGAAGACCAACGAGTTCACGATTTTTAAAACCTTTCGTTACACTCGAGGTTATATCACTTTTTTAAAATAGATTATGAAACTTGTATAATTTGAAATCTTAATTTTTACACGCATCAACTTTTTAAGTGTTCAATTTGAAAATTTTCAGTTATGAACTTCTCCAATTGGTACGACTGTATTTTAAATATTTCAATACATTTATGATACCATTTTCAATTTTGAATGTTCATAATTGGAATAACTGAATTTAAAATATTGAATTCTAATTGTAATGTTTAACACTTAAATCAAAAATAGTATTTTATGGTTTATATGTGAAAAACTAAAAGAAACATAAATTTTTCTCATTCTTTTGAATAATAAAGCTTTTTGTTCCTTTTGTCTAGATTCTAGTAGATTATTTAAAATAAGATTTTATATCCATACGCCCTTAAATTTAGATGCCTACCAGACCCAGTATGATCCAAGATAGTTTTTTCTCTAATTTTTGTACACCATCAGGACAAAAAGTCTCATTTTACATTTATGAGGATAGATTAGTGTTTTTCCTGTCCTAACAATCTAACTTCGGTCCAGACGACTTTACGAGAGCTCGAAGGAGTTTATGATTTTACAAGTTAAACGAACTCTCTGCCTCCTTCAACCTGGCAAAATACTGCTGATGCCCTAACTTTACAGTGCGAACTTTAACACCGGTAATGATATATAATTTGCAATGCGATATCCCAGCTATAATTTTCCAACTGACCTGCGCAGATGATGGAGACAAATCGAATGACAAGGCTGTTGTAAAATAATAATTCTTATGGATATTCATAAAGTTACGTCAAGAAAATTTTCCTGGAAATATAAAAGGGCATAGTTTTATTACTTTGACTTTTCACTAGATTGCTTTTACTAATGCCACTAATAGTTACACTAAATTTAATAGAGAAAAAAAATTAACGCCCCTTTATAATATTTGCAGTTTTCTATGAAAAATAATCTCAAAGAAAGATTTAAAAATTATTCGAAAGCCAGATTAAATATTGTTGCTATTAAGAACTGTCTAACTTGACGACAGAAAAATGACCCAAACCGTCGAAACTACTTGTAGATTGTTCTCAAATTGAATGCATTCAAACTTGCTACTATTTGTTTTTTTTTTTTAATTGTTTAGAATTAAAGGTTTCTGTTTTTACCATTTGTAAACCTGTATCTTTCTAATTCGAAGCGATTCTGCTTGAATACTTCAAATTTAAAGCACACTATAATTTCAAATGCTTCGATAAATCATTTTTTTGAGTTGTAAACAATTCAATTACTTTTTTTTTTAATTTTATAGATGTACCAAAATTAAAGCTTCATGCTTATAATTTTGAAGCGTTACTGTCCACGCACAAAAAAAATGTGTCCTACTGATCTGCTTGAAGTCCACTTTCTAATTTCTAAAAAAAAGTAAAGTTTATTACGGTTGAGAATTTCCCTGCAGTTTTCATATTTTATGCGCTCGACAGATTTTAGAAATTTTACAATCATAGGTTCAGACCAGTATCCGCAAACAAAAAAAAGAGTAAAGTTCATTGAAATGTCCTTCGAAATAACTTACTTTCCAGAGAAAGTAATAAAACCGAAGAAACATCCAATTACCCTTTTCGAAAATATTTACCAGAAAGTTTCTAAAAAAAAGGCGGGTAAACGAATCGTACGTGACAGCCCAGAAGACCCAGAAGTTAAATTGGCCCTCAAACCTAAGCCTTCGATTGGTGGCTGTAACGAATTCTTCAGTACTTATCTTTTTTTTCTAGGTCAGACTTCGACGACCCGCGGTCCTAAAGGGTGAAAAAACCGGTGTAAAAAATGGTGTAAGAAGTTTCGAAACAACTGTAAGAGGGAAAAAGGGTTTCGAGATTTTCCAGGTCGGTTCGAGCAAAATAGCGGCACGTGAAAAGGTTGACTCCTTTAAGCGAATATTAACTGCAGCCCTTGTAAAATCTACTTCCTCGGCTCGTCTCTGAATTTGGAAGCAACGCTTTCTGTTTGGTGTTTATGACGTTTATGAGCTTTATGGCGAGGTCTTTGACCATAATCTTCTGCTTACAGAATTGAATTTTTGCTTTAGACTTTAGAGATCTGTCTTAAGTTTGTTTAAAAACAAATTAAAAATTCCAGTGTTTATATAAGTATAGTTTTCAAAATTAGAATTATTATTAATGTATTCAGGATGCTATTCAAATTTAAAACAATCTACTTTTCGCAATTATACTTTTGGCGACTTTTAAAATTTCGAGCATTTTTTATGTCTTTTGTATTCCTTAAATATTTTTTTCTTAATATAACAATCTAAAAAATGCGTGGAAGAAAGTCAAATTTACATCAATCACGGCAAAAACTATTTTTTTAAGATATCATTTTTTTAGCAGTTTTAAAGAATTTTATCTATTAATAGTAACTTTAATTAAAAATGTAGTATCTGGTCTTCAGGTGTTTACAGAAAAACCTATAATAATTTTGAAAGAATTAAAGAACTTAGGAGATATTCAAACTTGAAAATTTTGGTCTTTTATACAAATTTCATAACTTTGGTGATTTTAGCGATATCAAGATTACATTTTTTTTATTAATCATTTTAAGTCGTAGTTTTAAAGAAATATTTTTGGAAAATAAATTTCAAAAACTTTTTGAATTTTTCGAAAACAAATTTTTAAACTGAATTTACAAAAATACATTTTTGATTTTCTTTAAAAGTTTGTATATAGACGACTTACGATGTGTTTGAGTGTCTCGTGTTTGAATATGGTTAACTTCATAATGCTATTTTTAATTTCAACAAATGACTTTGGGATCCCATCAAACTCTCATTTTAGTCCTGAAATGATGATACTTTTTTACAATCGTAATCTGAAACAACATTTTTAATTTTTCAATTTAAATTTATGAATTTCTGAACTTCGTAATAAGATCCACAAACATAAAAATGTTTCAAAATTAGATCCAAATAAACTTACAACATACATCAATTTACATAAATTAACAAAAATTGTAACTTTAATAGTTTATGAAAAACTTTCGATGCTTGACAAATTCTCTGATACCCAAACTTTAAATTTTTTTAAAAGAGATAAAAAAGAAAAATAAAAAAAAATGCATTACGACCAACAATTTTAGAAAATTGAAAATACTTTTTTCTCAAGAAAGTTTAGAAATTCAAATTTCAATTCTTTTAATTACGTTTTTTACTTAATTATAATATCTACCTAATAAATAATAGTTATTATCATTTTATTACTTCATTAATAATTGTTAAAAAACTAAAACTAATTCCCACATACACTTCCATAGGAAAAATTATTTTTTACGAAGATACTAATAAATTAGGACCAAAACGGATCAAATCCCATGCATTTCGTTCATTGTTTTCTACTCAGTACTCAACGAAGTAAAATTAGCTGTTGGTTAAGTGAAAATACCTAATTATACGAGACGCGAAACCAGTATATACAAATTTTTTTACATATAGAGACTATTTTAATTTCGGAAAATAAATGTTTATTTCCAGATGAAAAGGTTCATTTCTGGTGCCGAAAATCAAAAAGATAACAAAAAAATTTGTTGATACAAAAACCCAGGTGAATCATGAACACAACTATCTCAAATACCCTTTTCCTCATGCAGGCATAAATCTATAACTTTTTTATTCCTAACATTTAAAAAATTTTAAAAAACGTCTTTCTCAAAATAATATATTAATACTAAACTAAATCGTCACCCCGACCCGCCAATACCAACAAGTAAAGAAGGCGGCGCGCCGCACATTGGGGATACAGCAATAATTTCGTTCAAAACCCCCTACAGGTCGTAAATCTGAACCTAATCAAACAAAATTAGGCTCAAAATGTTTGTAATTGAATTACAAAGAGACTCACGAAGCCACATTTTTAAGAATAATTTGTTTAAACATTTTTTTACACAAAATACGGCGAATTCAAGTTTTTTTAAAACTTGAATTCG
>JAAAKG020112279.1:0-15409 GCA_010014905.2 Druon quercuslanigerum
GTCGCGTCTGGTGGTCTGGTGGGGTGCGCCGGCGCACAGTTCGGTCTGGGTAAAAGCGGGGATAGTCGGGCCGAGTGAAACGATGAACTTTGGACCCTTGGATAGTCGTGCCGTGTGCAAGTAATGACTCACGGTCCAAAGTTCGCCCACCTATACGCTCGAATCCACACATACCAATATCCTCGGGTACAGGCCTATATGTAGCGAGCCGGGGTTTGGCTCGTTACAATAACTCCGAATTTCTCGACGGATCTCAAAAACATCTCCATTATGGCGTCCACCTCCATCTTCCCTGGCGAACCTGCATGATTTGAGGAGCATGAGTCTTTATGATTCTCATACCACTCCTCAAATGCGTCTTCGTCCAAAGTGATTTTACTTATGACACACGAATGACAATATCCACTTTTCACAATGAGATTGATTACTTTGCCAGTGTAGAATCCGATGAGCGTTGTTACACCGTACAAGGAAGTATAACCGCGCTTTTCGCAAGATCCATCGCCCGAAACCTTCAAATGATTCGCAGGTCTTTCATGTGCAACATTTTTTTCTTTTTCTTCCTTGACGGCTTTTTCGCAGATGTTCTTGAACATTGTCTTCGACGCTGCGTGCAAATGCTCAACGATTCTTTGGTAGGTTGATTTTGCAAGACCTGCAGACATATCCATAAGGCCGCAGAATACGTTTATCCCTTCTCGAGCGATACCAAGAAGCCTCATAACAAACACAATTCGTCTGTTGATTTCGTAGCCGGTATTTATCAATGGTCCTGATTGGATTTCGCGTCGACCACTCATACACTGGACAATAATTTTAAATCCTAGGCCTTGATGACCGCTTTCTGCGAACGTTAATTTTTGCTTGCATGATCTGCAAATTGCGATTTCCGAATTAGCGAGAAACACAGATATAAATTCAATAATGCGGTAGCAGTGCGCAGAATGAATAATGACATCATCGCTGCTTGCTGTCTTTAACTTCTGCTTACTGCGGCTCGTGTGTATGTCTTCGTCGTCCGAGGAAACACTTGTGAAACGATTACCGTGAAATTTTCGCTTTCGCGGTTCCGCAGCACGCTGTCTTTTAGATCGATCACCTTTCGGGTAGCTTGACATTTCGATGTGTACTCGGCAAAATCAAAAGTGGAACTGAAAGGTGACGCTACAAATAGCAGTGTAGAAGCCAATACCGAGAGTTGCAGTATAACGTTATATTGTATACCGTTCTCCCTACTACTAATCAACACAGACCTTCTAGAAACTCCAAATAATGTTTCAAAGCTCGGTTGGTCTTTTTTAGGTATATACGAGTATAGTCGAATAGTAGAATACATCGACGGACGGAGCGCGCGCGCTCGGGGCTGCCCGAGCATTGGTCCCTGATTAGCCTCTGAAATTTTGAAGACATATTCTTGGATAGTTTTGGAATAGATTTAAGACAAAAAAAATCGATTTTTTGAAGCCAGTAAACCAGACTCCCCCCTCAAGGAAAGCAAGTTAGCTCACACGACATTGACTGATCCTCCACATTTCTGTGCACAGTACCCCGACTCCAAAGTATTTTTCTGGCCACATATTTGTGGCGCCAACGGAGCCTTCTTCAGTTGCCCCGTAAAATGATATTAATATATGACATACATAGTAACGTCAAAATCATTTTCAATTATCGTTTTGTTTATTGTTCATTATATACATGTTGCCGAACATTGTTCGTTTCCTTTAAACGTGTGAAAGTGTCAGTTTAAAGCTTCGTAACATATATTAAGTGACGCAATTAAGTTGTAAGTATAGAACACTTTAATAACATTGCTGTAGGTCATCTTTGAATTGTAATTGTGAATAGAAAAATTTGTAGGTTCTTCTGCCGGTTTGCTTTGTATTTTTACTTAGGTTACTAATATAAATCATAATGTTCATAATAAAGGTTTTCTTTAGCTTTCATTTCACTAAAGGCTGGATGTCTACTAATCGGGATATTTCCGGGAATTAAAATAAAACAGGAAATACGAACCGTAACCGGGAATCGAATTTAAAGCTTTCTAAAGGGTATGTTTCATTAATAGTGATAAAGACAAATAAATTAAAGAATTGTAAATTAATAAATATTATAAGAAAAGTAATTAGAAATGGTAACAATTGAAAAATTGTATAGCAATGAAGAACAATGTTTAAGCTTCGAACTAATGGTTATTCTCTAAGAGAAATAATAATTAATTATTATAAAGTTGTAGTTGATTGTACAGATCTTTTAAATTTAAATCCTTTTACAATTATATGTTCCATTCCCTACTAAAAAAAGACGAACACTCACACCATTCCTTACAATTCTGAGTATTTCTGAAGATGTGTTAATTTTCATCCTACCAGGCAGCTCATCGGCTTGGACCGCAGGCAGGGTAACCGAAAAGGATTAAAAATTAAAAATTTTTTTTTATTATGCATATAGAGATTAAAGAGTTTTAAAAAATCTGACTCTACGGATTTCGACAATTTCAAATAGCGAAAAATTTTCCTACAAAATTTAAAATTATGTAAAGAGAACGAGATTCGTCAAAACGGACAAAATTTTCAGATTCGCCAGCAGATCCGTTTAGTATATAAATATGAATAATTAAATATAAGTTAAAAGAGAATATGCATAAGTAAATAGTAATAAATAATATAAATAACCTGGGAAATATAAGGATTAGTTTTTATGGCCTTCTATTCTTGGACCCATAAGAAAAGGATTATCCTTCGAATGCAAGCTCTGACGATTTATGAGATTTTGACATGAATGCTGACTTTCTTGACGATTCCTATCGAGAAACTTAAGAACAGTGGTCCGAAATGGTCAAAAGTCCTGACTTTTTTTCCGACGATTCCCGGCTTTTTTTAAGTCGGGTTTTACAAATCGAAACACATGGATTTGTGATATTTTTTTATGAAATGATTTAACATCTTTTGAAATCTTTGTGAAATAACTTACAATCTTTTCAAATGTTTTTAAATCTTTTGAAATCTTCTATAATGTTTTGAAATATTTTACAATCTTTGTGAAAACATAAAAAATAGTGTGCATCTTCTTGAAATTTTTGAAACCTTTTAAATCTTTATGAAATTTTTGGACATCTTTATACGTAGCCGGGCCAACCAAAAAGAATTTCAAAGTGCCTAATTGGTTCTATTTCAGAATTAACAAATGTTACTATTATTACGAACAATTTTTCTTGTGAAAACATGATTTGAAAATTGTAAACAGTGCTTCGAGATTTTTCCTTCTTTTAAACAATTGTTCGAACAGGTGTATTAAAGTTATGAACCTTTACCAATAAAAATAAGGGTCCCCTGTACTTTATTCTTTCAAATAAAATTATTATAATTTTTTCTGCCTATTTCTTCTTGCCAAAATTATGGGAAATAAAAAAAATCGATAGGGCTATGGGTCGAGAGGCGGCGAATGTTTTAGTGGGAAAACTGAAGATGGCTCTGTTGGTAGAGTCGCGGAACAGAAGACTTAATATGTATGCTTTTGTTTATGTGTATAAACTTTCGTGACCCAATATCAAGGGTTCTGAGCTCGTTCTTCGTTCCTAGAACTACTCCGAATAAATAGAGTACTACAGGGACGGCAAGCATGTTCTTTGCAGATACTTTGTTACTCGCCGACAGTTTGGAAGACCAAATCTGCCGGATGAGACGTTTGTATCTGCTTCAGAGAGTAGGATGCTGCATCTTTGGAGATACATCTATCGATGAGAAGGTTCTCCCGACATCCTGCTACGCCTTTCTTTGAGCCGCGTTGTTCATGAATTTCTTGTCACTCAGGTTCGATTGTCCGAAAAATTCTATCATTTAGGACAGCTGTGAATATCATATGTAGTGCGCAGAATAGCGATTGGCCTGTAATTATTTGGTTCAGCTGAGTTGCCCATTTTCGGCAGTAGTACTGTGCGCCCTTCCACCAAACACTCCGGAATTGGCTATTCCGACTTTAAATATGAGGTGGAAATACGAGCCAGATGCTGATCGGTTGAAGAAAACTTCTTCCATCAGAAGGTCTTGATACCATCTGTTCCCGGAGCGGAGTAGTTCTTGATACCTCTTAATCTATCTTATCTATGCTGCACTTGGGAGACTTCTCTTCAAAATACATCGACCTCCTCTGGGTCAGAGAGAAAATTTTTGTTTTCTCTGACCCACCTCTCTCTCTCCCCTCTAGAATTCTTTCAGAGTTAGATAGTATGCTGCCTAATGTTCAGCAGATTTGACTTGTTCAATGCATGATAACGGATCTGGAGTTCGCGCGCCAGCCTATCTTTATGGCGAGTTGATGAATTCGTCTTTTGGTATTACGATCCACCGTTGGTTTCATTTTACGGTTAACATCGACCAAAGCTTTCGCTGCATTATACACACAACAACTAATACTCCAGAGGGCTGATTCTTCGGAAAATTGGCCACGACGCTCTTCATCCATTTCAACCAGATCTTTAGGCTTGGGAGAAACCTGGATGTTGATGTTTCTCCGGGTCATAAATTATCGCCCGTTCTCTATCGGATGCCTACCCGCGGTTTTTCCTGAATGCGTCAGTATTCTGTACCACAAATACCAGATGGAAGTTTCATTTTTCTAGTGCATGTGGCTATTTTATACGATTTTTTTTAACTTGTCTACCCCGTCTGATGTTTGGTAGTGTGAGGTAGATGAACAGTGATGGGTGGGTGGGGGGGAGTAGTGGTGAGGAAGGGGGAGGGATTTGAGAGAGAAGGTATGCTGGATGTCGATTAGGAAGGGATGTACGGGAAAGGAAGAATGTCACTGTGCTGCAGTAGGAGTGAGGAAGGAGTCCGACGAGAAGTCGGGTATAAAGTAGGCGTTGGCCGGGCGCTGGTCAGTACCTCGGCGTGGGTCATGTCTGGGTCGACGTGCGGGGTCAGCTCGCGAGACAAGCGTCCAAGCCCTTCAACCCCTGTGGAACGTTGCGTTGGCTGGAAGGTTGTGGCAATTGCACATGCTTAATGTCCCCTTTTAGTAGCCGCTACCATACGGAAAGTCCGTCCATGGAGGGCAAGTGTAGGGTCAGTATAACTGACAACACGAATGGTCATTCGCCGAGTGCGGCTTTTTGTTTGTTTTGTTTTGGGGGAATGAGAGGGAAGGTAAGGAATCGAGGAAAGGAGAGAGAATTCTGGGTAAGTGCGGGGGACCCAAAGCGGAGTCTCTAACCCTGAAGCGGAGGTTTCGACGATGATTACCACAGAAAAGTTTCGGGGAAGTGATCGTAACAGAGAAGGAGAAAATGTTTTCGGCGTTTCGTAAGTGGATAACGGCAGGACATCGGACCCGAGGTGTCGGGTTCCGGTTGATTCGCGTTTCGTTGAATGTTCAGCTTCCGATGGTATTTCTACGTAGATGAACCGAAATTTTATGAATTCTCCGGAGGCTGGAAGAGCCAACGAAGGCGCAACCTTCAACTCTCACCGACAGATTGGCGAGTTGGGGCAGTTTCGAACAATTGGCTATCGGGAGTTCTTTCCTAGTCAAGTTCACGGGCGGGAAGACGTACCTTGGCTCTTCTGCGAACCGAAGTACCTGCAATTCGAGTGGGTTTGCGCAGCTGGTCAATGGCAGGCTCTTTCGTCGGTACTTTGTGCCCTCAATACCGGGGTGGATCTCCAGGAGGAGATACCCCCTGATATGATTAGGTTCGGCAAATTAGGGTCGTAGCCCGGGCCGGACACCCGGGGTACTGACGCGACTGCGACAACTCGAGCACGTGCTTCCTCCTCGTGATGCACTTTCTCACTCCGTGGCAGGAAGAGCCGCTTCCTCCTCTTGTCTCGCGCGACGGAGCCGTGTTCGTCTTCGATATTCCGTACACGCGACGAACCTCGGAGACGAGCTGCCACAAACGCGCGGCGGTGTCGTGGGTGTGACGATGATTGGCCCTCTTTCTAATTTCTTTTATTAATGACGTGACAACCTTTCGGCCGACTACATCACTACCGAAAGGAATTAATTAATCGAGAAGATAACAACCTCGCGGCCGAAGCTCCACTTAACTAGCGAAAGGCACCCAATGTCACGGGAATGTCACTGTCTGGAGGATTACTCCTGTCACCACGAATCCGTTTACGACCCACGACACTTGAAGTAAACACGACCACACAACACGTTAACGATGACGAAATCCACGGGTAACCTCCGAAGGCGAGTAACGATGAGAATGTTGGAAATTGGTGAATGATGAATGCACTGCACAGCGATGGGTGAGTGAATGGTTGGATGTCAGCAAAGATGGGTGGATATAGTAAGAGATATACAAGTGTCATTTTAAATTTTAAAGTGTAAGCTGAATTTATTGTAGAAGGTAGAAGGCAGAGAGGCTCTAGCAGCCAGCAGTGGGGGAGCGCTGCTTCGACCACACTACCTCAGTCTTCACGCGTCGGCACAGAGATTTCACTAAAATTAAAAAATTGCATAGAAATTAAAAAATATAAATAAATAACTAAAAATTATTACATTGCGATACTATACTAGAATCTATGCCAACTTCGATATTCAAAAAGAATTTAGAAGCTAGGTCGAATAGAAAAGGTAGTCGATTATTATTTGTTATTATTATTAACTGCGTATTTGTTTATTTATAAAACTTTATAAATATGAGTAAAACTTGACGACCATTCTATTCCAACTTAGTTAAACTGATTTAAACGGAAGTAAACTACAGAATTTTGAAATCTAAGATCTAACGCTAAATACTGGCCTAGTTAACTTACTTCATCTTTTATAATTTAAATCAATTGATGCATGGGTACACGAGTGCTCGTGCATCAATATGTTATCATAATTATTATTCGCGGAGTTAAAAGAACCCGGGTGAAATTCATATCGTAATTAATATAATACCCATTTTTTAGTTTCTGGAAAGGTTGTAAGGGACCCGCTTGACGATTGTAATTTATTATTATTATTATTTTTAAAATCAACCGAACCTCTGAACCACCAACATTTTAATTACTCGTTATTTATTTCATTTTCCTTGGCGTTGAGTGTCTGTTAGTCTTTCAAAAGGCGGTGGCGATACGCGGCCCCCCCAGTGCGCGTAAGAGAGAGAGAGAGAGAGAGAGAGAGAGAGAGAGAGAGAGAGAGAGAGAGAGAGAAAGGAGTGGAGAGGAAGCGCGCCTGAGAGGGAGAGAGAGGCACTGGCATACGTGCTTCAGACATACCGCAATGTTTTCTACAAGAGAGAAAACACGACGGTAGATACGTGATGACAGTGACCATCGAATTTGGGACCCTTTACAGGCTATTCAGACACGTGGCAGATGTGCCTAAACAATAATAATTGCTTGATGAAGGATGAGCAAACTCGTCGTTTAGAATCTCAAGAATCCTTAATTTGTCACGTAGAACTTTCACTCCAAATTGCCTCTTGGGAAATTTCGAGTGAAGATCACGTAAACAGATCATTGGATTCTTGAGGTTCTCAATTTGTCCATCCGACATATAAACTTCGGGGGTTGATTTTGAGTGGGTTACACATACACTAGAGGGAGGAAACTCTTTTCTGGCCTCTTTCACACCGTATACTGACACATTCAGGAAAAACATTTTTCCTTTTCCAATTTTTCATTTTTTTTCGTTTTTTGTAAACGTTGCGAACTTCAGGCTCATCTTTCAATCTTCTTTCTCCAAAGTTTTTGAAGTATTTTTTGACTGAAGAATCCAATTAAGAGATCATGGTTTTAACGAGTCTCTCTAAACCGTGTACTAAAATTTTTTTATTTCGGAAAATAATGAATTTGCTTTGATAGATACTTTCAGTCGTCAGAAGTTTTTTTTAGACGAGTTTCCAAATACGCGTATTCTTTTTTTACGGGAAGGGTTTACAAAGTTAAAGAAATTGATAAGTATATAAAATTAATAATATTCGTTTTTATTGGGGAAAATGCTGAATTAAATTTGACAGATACTTTCAATCGTCTTTTACATAAGGTTTCTCATTATTTTTGGACGGTAGTTTCTAAATAAGCGTGTTCGAACATGAAAAAAATGGCTAAGTATTTAAAATTAACATTTTTGTTTTGTATTTCGGAGAACAGTGGATTAACTATAATAGACGTTTTCAATCCAAACGTGTTCTTCTTTAACGGGGAGCTTTTAGGAGTTTTAAAAAAATTGCTACGTAATTAGGAGATAGAACACTTCTTTTAATAAATTTTATAGAAATTTTTATTCGGATTATCGCCCTTGATGTATCAAACTTTGCTCGAATTGGCGTCCTACAATCGTCAAACAGGCTGTGACGCAACGGGTCAGATCCTGCGCTGCCCTCTGGATCATTTCCGGCGTTAGAGACACACAACCGTGAAGGAGCCTCAACTTCGTTACGTGGTAGTGGTGTTGTGTACACGCACGTCTTTAGATGACCCCACGAGAAAAAGTCTAGTGGAGTGAGATCTGGTTATCTGAAAATAATCTTATACTAGAGGTATTATGTTTTTAGCTTCCTTATGACTATACCTAATTTCCTAATTCTCAGATTAAATTGGCTACTGTTTCTAATCGAAAACTAAGGCCGTTTTCGGAAAGCTTTCATGAGGTCTAATGAATGTAATTTTAAAGTGTCACGAAATTTACAACAGTTCGCGTGTTTAACTTTCTTCCGTATTTTAATTTCAAGTTTACCTTGGTAGGCACTGAATGTAATCAGCTGCTCTTTGGTTTGGAGGTTTGCATTCAATCCAACGATTCCCAAATCGCTGGTTGATGAACTCTACAGCAGTTCTCGATCGGTGTGCAGGGTCATCAAGCATAGCAGGAAGAGTGTTTTGTAGGAATTCAAGGCACATTGCGCCCTAAAAGTAACTAAAGACAAAGCGTCAAAAATTTAAAAACAAATTTTAACACAGATCCAGCCTGAACGTTTATTTAAATTTTTTATCAAATCCCCTCTCGCGGGAAACATGCGCGTTTTCAGTGTCCCAAGAATGTTCATTGTAAACATTGAACATTCCTTCATGTGTGAAGAGAGATTCATACGTCTACTCGTTAGAGTCGAAAAGTACTGCAAAATTTTGGGAAACAGACGTTTTAAAAAATCGATGGAAGGTGGTTCTTTATTTCCAGTTATAAAAACCAAGATTGTAATTCTTAAATACTTAGCAAACTTGTAAAAGCTCTTGACTTACCTCCGTCAAAACCAGATTACCTTGGTTAGATTTTCCAGATGAAGAACTACCTTAAAAAAGATTGAAAAAACAACGTTCCAAAATGGTCATCTGATGAGTTCATTATTTCTGTAAATAATAGGAAGTTTCATAACTTTTAAACACTTCACACTTCTTTAAAAGCTCGCAAGAGTCCCATGTTAAAAACAAGCTCCCTTATGTAGATTTTCAGCCGAAAAACTACCTAAAAACTTAGGAAACAGAAACTTGAAAAAGTCCATCGAAGTTAGTTCTTTATTTCCCGGTTATGAAAACTAAGATTGTAACTCAGATACTTAGCAATTTTTTAAAAACTACCGAGCTTCCTTCGTCAAGGCCAAAAATCAATCTGGAGAATCCATGATTGATTTCTCCAGATTAAAAGCTACCTAAAAAATGGAGAAACCGACATTCTAAGCAGGTGATTTGATGAAATTCATTATCGAAGTTTCATAACTGTTAAACATATTACTATTTTTTTAAATCTTGAAAAAGTTTTTCATCGCACAGACTCCCTTGATGTGATTCTTCAGTTAAAAAACTACCGAGAACACTAGGAAATGAGACGTTTCAAATTGTCGATCGAAGGTCTTTTTTCCCGGTTATAAAAACCATGACTGGAACTCGTAATACTTAGGATTTTTCTATAAACTCCCATGTTTCTTCCATCTGAACTAGACCTTTTCCATTCCTTGGTTACTCAAAATTCTAACCGGAATTGTACTTAATGGCATGTGGTAATTCCCGTAAGGGCAAATTTTGTTTCGCCAACTTTACGTTCAAGATAATAAATATTTTCAGCGAAGAATATTTATTATTTTGAACGTAAATTGGCACAAATAAATTGTCCGTAGCGTAAAGTATCACATGTCCTTAAGTATTCACATTTAAAACCATTCAAGAAGATTTGATCATTCAAAAATGCAGAAGGCAATTTTACAGAATTCGAGAAATTTCTGCTGAATACTAATGACGTGTACATCTTTACTCACTGGTAACTAAGCTGTCGACAGAACCTGCCTAATTGAAAAATAGCTAAAAAGACGAAAGACAGAAAGAACCCTAGCGAAAGATTCGGAATTTGTATCCAAACCAAGCAGTTTCATGACGATCTAGCCCGAATGAGGTTGTCAATCCGACTTAATCCGAAGCCCATTAAAAATCAATCAGAACCTTTAATCCAAATGAACCCGATCAATCCGGATTAATCATAATTAATCTGAACTTTTAATCCGAATGATTCCAGTCGATCAGAATCAATCCGAATCAACCCGGTATACACGAATCAGTCCGGATGATTCCGAAAAATTCGTTTAAACTCCGATTCATTCGGATTAAAACTTCGAATTAATTCGGATTGGCCGGATTCATTCGGAATGTTTTTAAATGTGCCTCGGATTAATTCGGATTGAAAACTTTCTTCGGATTAGATCGGAATAAAAATGTTTGGTTCTAATACAAATTACAAAGAGCGAAGAGGCTTTAAAGGAGATGATGAAAAAGTTGAGAAGATACTTGGACAATTTCATACATAATTTACGCAGTTCATTCAAGAGCCGTTTCATTTAGATGATAAACTCACAAACCTGGTAATCTCCGCTGTGTATTCTCGATAGCTTTTGTTATTAAATTTTTATTTTTTACTTCTCCAGAATTTCTATTTCCTTCCGACGAGTGAGATAAAGAGAAAAAATCTTTATTGTTATCAGTTATAACTGATTTAGATATAATATTGTTAATTTTGGAAGTTTGCTTTCAAATTCTTATGTTTTTTGTTGTTTTTTTAGATGCACCGAAACTTCATTAAAACTTATTTAAATTCAAATCTTTAATTACTCAGGTTTGTGGGTTCGATACTTTGATGACGAATACATCGAAACCCTGACGACAGAGCAAGCTCTCGCCTCATAAATCGCAAAAATATAATCTCAATGTTTGGACTCAGTGGTTGATGTAAATTATTATATACCAGTATCGAAGCATTATAGTCACAAGAAGCAGAGCAGCATAAGAGAAAATAATTCGTAAAACAATTCTATATTTCCAGGTTCAGCATAAGTAGAGTAAAAAAATTAGAAGCATTAAGTGAGTTATCTCAGTAGAGAATTAAAATAATCAATTTCTAAATGTTAATACCAATTTTTTTTTAAGTTGAGATAAAATGTGGGGGTGCCTTCAAAAGCATAGCCCCGGGCTAGAGCCCTTACAGCCACCCCCTTAGTCCGGCAAAGGATTAATATATAGTAGTATAATAGTATAATAGTAGAATTTAATTTATTCGCAAAATCAAGATTAGAAATAAAATAATTAAATTTTTGCATAATTTTCAGACTTCGATCGCCAAACACTATAGCCATACTTTTACTTGTTTTTCCGAAAGAAAACAGTATAGCCATGCTTTTCCTGGGCTTCCCGGAAGAAAACCGTTTAAATAAAGAATTCTGGAAACAGAATATATCAACTATATTCTGCTCCAGTGAACTGACGGACAGAAAAAACCAAGTGTAATATGTACTTGCATTTCAGGGTAAAGATTACGTGCAAAAAAAATTACCCCATGTGGGTAAACTTCACCCGCACATCTCGGGCGTTCTTCTGCATTTACCTACGTTTGCATAGTAATTCTCAATGTTTACCTCGTCACTCAGCATAGAGCTACTGAGTGATTGCTTTAGTTTGTTTGCAAATCTATCATAGTTTTCTCGGACCAACAATTTCACTCAACAATTTTTCAAATACAGCTCTTTTGCCAAACAAATTTGACAACTCGTACACATCGCAACGGTCTTTAAAGATAAATAGTAGTCTATCGGATCGATGCTCCTAATGCGGGCCCTCTGCAGTACTGCGAATGCGATGCATAAGACGCTTTATTAAGTAATGTTCTCGTGCTTATTTGAAATGTTAAAAAATACGATTTTTTATTTATTATCCATAATTACAACTAATTACATTTTAACATATTCAAATGGTATGTGTATGGTTTTTAATCAATTCTGTGCATTTGTTTAAAAATAAAATGAGTATTGAGTAAATAAAAAGATATTCAGCCGCATTTATTAAAAAAATTGTTTAAAAAACGTATCAGGTTAGATGTTAAATTTATTTGCCGAAATTTAAAAATCCCGAATTAAAATATTTTCTAATAATAAAGTTCCTGACATCAAATTGCCGAATTATAAACTATCCGATTTAGAAAATTCCAGAAAAGAAACGATTAAAAAAATAGTTTTTTAATAAATGGTATTTATTTATTGAAAATACAATAATCAAATATTTTTAGCAAAGAATTTGGTCACTATTATTAGTTTTTAAATATTATTGCATGATGTAAAAATAACAATAAATGTATAAAAGTTGTATAAAATAATCAAGTTAAACACACGTGCGAACGTGCGAAATGTGCATTTAGTTGATAAAAAATATGATTAATAATGGAAAATCGAAGACCTTTATCAACATCGACGTTAACTTTATTTTTGATAATGAGACATCGACACTTTTCGAACTGATTTTAAGTGTCTTTTCAAGATGCGAAAAACAAACAAAATTTCGAAGATTAAAAAAAAATCTGAAAAAATAATAAATATTCTAATATCATCTGATTTAATTAATTAATCAAATTATTTTATTTATTAATTTAATTAATTAAATTAATTAAATAATTTACCGATTTAATTCATTAATGTGATTCAGATAATTTCAGAATATTTATTATTTTACAGATTATTAATTTCACATGTTAATTTTGTTTGTCTACTGGTCTATATCAATATTATTAAAATATTGATAAATCTTAAGATTGTGAAAAAAATGTCTCTATCTCCGCTGGGATCTGAACCTTTTTTAAAATCGGGACCGAAAAATCCCGAAGAATAAACTTCCCAAATAATAAAATTCCCGAAATCATAAAATTGCCGGAATATAAGAATCCCGAATTGGGAAATTTCCGAATAATAAAACTCCTGACAGAAAATTATCTAATTATAAAATATACTAACTAGAAAAAAATTCCCGAATTGAAACAGTTAAAAAAAGTGTTTTTTAATCAATATAATTTATTTATCAAAAATAAAATAAACAAATTTTTTCATGTTTAAAGTTTAAAAAAAATATTGTTTCAATTAAAAAAAAACAATAATTGAAAAAAAATGTTTTCCTGGATAAACAATTTTGTTTTGAAAATATGTATAGTATTTAAAAGAATTATGAAAAACGTTCTTAAAAACTAAATTTTTAATTTATAAACAAATATAAATAAACTTCAAGATAAATGAGTGCTGAGTTTAATCCTGCAAAGTTTGTTCGCACGTGTGTTCCATCCAATTATTGTAAACATTTTGTTTTTTTTCATTCATAACATAATGTTAAAAAACTATTAACTTTAAAAAAATGCTTCATTATTGCACTTTCAATAAGTACATAATATCGTTTAAGAAACTTTTGTTTTATTGTTCGAATTCGGAAATTTTATAGTTCGGATATTTAGTAATTCAGCAATTTTCTGTCGGGAATTACCTAATTTTCATTTTTATTTTTAACCTAATGCTCAGAATATATTGAAAACCATCCACGTATCACTTGAACATGTTTAAATACAATTATTTTTAATTATTACTAATAAATTAAACAATTGCAATTTTTTAAATTCCAAATAAGCGCGCGAATGGCAGCCAATGGAGCAGGTTATACATCGCTTACTTTGATTTTACTGCATTTTTTAACGTAACAGAATTTAAAGTGGTGCAGAGCGGAATTAAAATTCTCTTCCTCTCTGTCTAATTTACGTAAGCCCTTCACAAATACCTTTAAATAAATAATGTTTTTTTTCATTATGATTTGATAATGATAGGAAAAAAATATAAAAGAAGTAAAAAAGGGTTGCCTTCTCATTTTACTTTCCTCTTTTTTATTTTTGTCCAAAAGGAAGGGAGATTTTTTTCTTATCTTTTTTATAAGAAAAATTTTTTTTTCAAATTGCAATGGGAACATTTTATGGTGGTTGTCCAAATTTGGTCGTTGGATTCTTGGTTTTATTTTCAGGAATTCTTTACATGCACTTGATTATTGGACATTAAACATAATAGGATTTTGTATTTGATTTTAATCCTTTTTAAATATCTCAAATTCTAATAAAAGCGTCATCTATATGTATCGTGATTAGCCACCACCTTCAAATTCGGTCCACAAATTTCATCATTATATCAACCATTACAACTCATCTACACGTCTGTTAAAAAATCTCATTCCTATCACTTTATCAGGTAACCATAGCATGCATTTTTAGAATAATTGCTTATTCCACTGGTTACACTTTTTTATACTTTATATCAATCATTAATCTTCTTTTCGGCAATCTTACCTTAAACGAATCAAATTTCCACATCGGATGTTTTCTTACAATCCGGAGGGGAAACGATGATGAAACTAATTCAACATCTGGCGCTCTGATCAGCTGGTCTGACTTTCGTATTGGCATCCAGTGCAGAGATTTGAAAAATGATGAAAAAATTATTATTTTGGGAGAAATTTACAAAAAATATACTGAAAAATGTTTAACCTAGTGGATCCTTTAATTTTGGTAAAAGCTGTTTTTTGTTAATAAGTGCGGAAAGCATGGTTCGTAAATGTGTAGCTCCTGGTTGCAAAAGTCATGTTTCCTCTAAAGTTTGTAATTGTTTAGATTTTAAAGATTTAAAAATTCTTTGCTATGCAATTTAACCTATATTTTTATATTCTTGATTATTATTACATACATATTGAACATAAGAGATACATTTTTTACTATTTCTTTTGATCTTCAGACTATATTGAACATTTTTCTCTTTGAGGTCTTAAATATTATTAATTTTATTTATTAACTACAATTATAATTTTAACAACTAATTATTTTTTAAACTCTTAACAAATAATAAAATAGATGACATTAGCAAAACAAATAATAGAAATATAAAATTCGAACTGATGCTTATAAAGTGCATCTCAAAATTAAATCATATTCATATTAAACAACATATGGGACAGAATACGTCAAGTGTTCCCACCTGAAATTAATTTTTTTTTAGATCTGGTTGAAAATTGACTGGATTATAGTTCTAGGGGACCTACATAATTCACCTATAGATTCATTTATCAACCGCTTGTCAATATACAGGGGCATGAATTTTCACTTTTTCACACGTTTCTTCACCTTCACGTTAGTGTAACTTCTT
>JAAAKG020112290.1:0-15409 GCA_010014905.2 Druon quercuslanigerum
AATATCTGGATGTTAGGTGGGACAATCTTACCCTTTGAACATCTACATTTAAACATCCATTTTTCTCCGTGTATTCTAAAAAAATAACATTAACAATGAAAAAAATCTGCCCCGTGAATGGACAAATTCTCATCAAAACTTTGCTTATTAAATTTTTTTCTCATCTTGTGTGCGTTTGTTTCAATCATTGCATTTTTTTATTAACGTTTTTATTTTTATTAATGTTTTGTTAACGTTGCGTTTTGACAGCAAAAAAAAAAAATAATGGTAAATCAAAAATTAAATTTTACGGTAAAACTGTGCAATATATATGTATGTGTGTGAGTGTGCGTGTGTGTCATTGGTTTTGTGCTTAGAGGACGGCCGGGTATTAACAGATGGGATCGCATGAACTCCCATCTAACACAACGCTGCTGAAGGTTGGTGACATTCTCAGCATAAATCACTGACCAACTGCGACTCTCAGTTTGAACTAATCACCCTTCCACTGCGCCCCAACCCATCAGCAATGTGTATCGTTGAAATCGTAAAAATAAAATTGGAAACGAGCAAATTCAGTTTTTGAAAACCGGCAGAAGTTGCAATAAAATGTTTGATGACAAAATTTTTTTTAAAGAATGCACATTTTTTAAACAAGTGAATTGAACTACATCTGTTTTAATATCAATGCATGTTTGAATTGTAATAATATACATTTATGAGAATGATATACAATTTGAGGGACAAATTCGAGTGCGAAGCTTGAGATACGCGATGAGAATGTGTTTATTAAAGCCGGAGGAGCTTTAACAAAAGAGGATTCACTAGCAACAAATTACTGTTGTCGATAGTTTGACCTTGAGTTTAAAAAATTTGTGCACATGTGTGAGGAACATACAAAGAAAATGTTTTTTTCATGGTCATTTGATAAAAATAAATATAAAAAAGACGACAGAAATAAAAAAAAGAGAAGGAAGGGGATTTGGTTTTTATTTTTGTCCAAAAAAAGAATTTTTATCTTTTCTTTTTTACGAGGAAAGAAGGAACTTTTTTCAGATTGCAAAAGAAACATTTTATGGTAGTTGTACAAATTTTGTCGCTAGATTCATGGTTTTATTTTTAGAAATTCTTCACATCAACTTGATTGTTGGACGTTAAATAGGATATTAAATTTGATTTTAATCTCATTTAAGTTTCTTAAATTTTTATTTAGCTAACTTGGATTGGAGGTCATTTTGTATGTCAGGTTTATTTAAAATTGGTTGGCCTTTTGAACTTTCACTTGATTCTCGGGTGCTGATTCTTAGGTTTCAGGAAGAAAGCATCGTTATGGCGGTTCTGTTACCGCCTGCTAAAATTTGTTTGCCTTGATAAGGGTGCTGTATGAGTACCGCAACGTTGGTGATTATTTTTTTGCAAATTTTATTTTGATTGTGATTTGAAAATAATGAAAATAAAAAGGCCAAAGAAATAGAAAACACAATAACTTGATCATTGGACGTTGAATAGGATTTTAATTTTGATTTTAATCTCATTTTAATTTCTTAAATTTAAAAAATAATGATTGTAATAAAAAGCGGTACAAATTTAAGTGTTACTTTAAAAATTTTGGTTTTTTGAAAACTTGAAATTCTAAAACAATAGGGAAGAATAATTAAGTTTTTCCAATAATTCCTGAGGAGAATTAATTTATTTATTTTTAAGTCCGAAAACGTTAATGAACATACCGAAAAATGATCAAACATATAGAAGTTGTTGTACGTTACCCGTTTGGGCATTATTACACAATCTAAGAGAAATTTGGCATTACTGGAATAATAAAGATTATTCTCAGTTGCGAGAAAGTTCAGCACCAGCGTTACCCCCCGACTAAGTGCGCAACTAATACTATCAATGAGCCTGCGTGACTGAAGAGGCATTAGTAGCGGGAAATTTAAATTAGTGTTCCACACAACATAAAGATGATACCATTTACAGCTTCTAAATCCTATTGAATATAAAGAAACTAGAAACTATCGGCACATACCTGTCTTAAAAAATATTTAGGCAATGTTCAGAAGATATTTTATTCACCCAAATGGTTATTTAAAGATAGACAGTAATAGTAGATTATATGGCAAGAAGAAAATAATTCAATGACTCTATTAATTTTGTTGTATCTTTGCAGGACAACATATATTAGATTTTAATTTAATTTAAATACTGTACATATTTTGAACACCTGAAATCTCAGAATCTCTCGGGCAAGAAGTATTTCGCTTTATAGAAGAAGTTAGGTAGACGGTTGTGCCGACACCCTTTTGACTGGCGGCGGCGATTTAAGCAATCTTGATGAGCGTATTTTTTCTGACACACAGCTTGGAAAATGTAAAAATATGTAGTAAAAAGAGAGCAATTTCCATCATAAGATATTTATTTAAGTCTGTTTACTTTATATCCTTTTGCGTAGCTGGAATTTCCGCGACAATTCAAAAGTCACCAGATCACCCGGTGGGAAGAAATCCGTAACCATGTAAGTAAACCTAACAATACGTCGGCGCGCCGATACGCCGCCTCGCCGAGGCGACGGCGCTGAATTCGAATCAGCGCGGCGGCGCGGTTTCGAAGCAAGATGGCCGGCGGCGACGGCGTGGCGTGGCGGCACAATCATCTAAAATTATACGATATGTATTTTCCGATTTGCAAAAGAAAAAAGGAAAAAATTCTAAGAAGTTATGGGTATTTGAACTTTGTGCTTTCTTTTTCCAAAACCCCGATTTTTTTCTTTAAAACTCTATAACTTTTAAACAAATTAAATATATTCTCTTCTTAATTTTAATAGTGTTTATCGTCTACTTCCGTAATCAGCCGGAGTAAAGGAAGGAATAACAGCTATTCACAAGTGAGATAAGTACTTTCATTCTTTTAAAACGTAATATATCGTAAGTTGAATTCAATTTCAAAAATTTATAAACATAGCTACTGCAAAGAAAAATGTACTTCGTATGTTTATAAAAATTTTAAAGATAAATGAATGAATATTTATGAAAAGTTTTTCCTTAAAGAAATAAAGTTTTTTACCAGAATCATGCCTGCTAAACGATTTTTCAGGCCTGAACAAATTTTCTTCACCAAAAACGAAATTTTTAAATGTTTGTCCTAAACGGTGAAAGATATCGCAAAATAATATTTAAAATTTTTATAGCCTTGTTAGACGCACAAACTTTAATTTTAAATTTTGTTCGTACTTCGTATCTGTCATTGTTTCCGAAATGAAGTAGAAAATTCGAGTGTAAAAAAAAACTTTTGTGACCCCAAAAGTTATTTTGCCAGCATTAAATTCATAAGATATAATCCTTACCAAAATACAAATTAAATAAATAAAAAATGCCGAAAAATTTAAGGGTGGATTTATTTATAATAATCGAATTTTTGTTTTATTTTGTTAATTTTAAATCTTGTTTAAATTTTCCGGTTTAATTTTTATTTGCAAGTCAGACAAGTACATATCGTCGAATTTCCTCTAAAAAGCCACATGTTTCGTCTTTGAGAAATTTTACGATTTCAAGTGTAGAACCCTGACTGATTTGAAACGGATTCGGTCTAAAAGGAAATACATAATTTTTGAGCGCATCTTTTCAATTTTGTAGTCGATAATGCATTTACCTCGCCTTACGCGCTCGGTCTCTATCCCCCGGATTTATGCACAGAACTTTTAAAAGAAAAGGTGAAAGCTTCGACAAATGTAAAATTTGTGGTCGTGAATTCTCTTTTCTTAAAACTCTGTCGTCTTTAACGAACAGATTCGCATCATACATCTCGAGTTTTCCACTTCATTTTATCAAAAGTGCGAACTTTTCTAAATATAAAGTGTATTTTATATTTATTTATTTTTTTCTTTATTTTGCATTAATTTTTATTTTCAGCTACCCTAAAAACTCTATTTTTGCAATAAATGCATATTATTACTATTCATAATATACATTTCTACTGCAACAGAATTATCTTAATTTTTTTGTTTTTATAATTTAAAAAAGTCCGCGTCCTATCAAAAATAAAAACAGTTTCTGTCATAAGCATTTTACTGCATCATGTGCCGTTTTGCCATTAATTACATTTTTTTGTTTTTAATGTTACATTTAACGATAAAAAGCACAACTACACGTCCTTTAGAGTAAGGATTAATAACACATTTGTAGATTTTTTTTGGACGATAACCTTTTTAATTTTTTCCTTTTTAATGTTATTTTTGCGATGAAAACAGAAACTATGCAACCCATGAAAAAATGGTTCATGAAAACATTTTTTTCATAGCTTTTTCGCCTTTCCAAAAATTTAGTTTTTATGTTATAAATCTGTTTTTAGTGCACAATTGTTGTATATTGATCTTTTCTCGTATCTTCTATAGTTTGACCGCAAAATGGATTTTTTTTATTAATTTCTATTTATGGTCAACACGAGAAACGTTGATCCAAAAAGGCTAGTTAACGAACTCAATTTTTTTTCTGGTCCTTTAAACTGTGTGAAAAATTTATTCTTATCTGATTAGTCTTTGAAAAGTTATCGTCTAATTTCTTCTAAGAAACGACATACTTCGCCCCCTATAGACTCTGCAATTTCAAGTGTAGAACGCTGTCTGATTAGAAAGAAAGTCGATCCTTAAACATTCTGTTTGCATCTCTTCATTGCATCTTTCAATAATTGTTTGGGTCAATAATAGATTTCCTGAAGATTGTGAAAATATTTTTGAAAAAAGGCCTAAATGTGTGGGAAACCAATTTAGAATAATAAATCTTTATAATGTGTTGGACACTAATTTAAATGTCCCGCTACTCATTCCCCTTCAGCCGCGCAGGCCCAATTGTAGTATTAGTTCAGAATGTATTCGGCGGGCAGTGCTAGTGCTACACTTTCTCTCAATTGAGAATAATCGCTAAGGAAGTAATACTTCAATTTGAAACCGCGCATTAATTGGCGAGGCGGCCGCAACCTGCTGTCATAGCCTTTTTGATAGCCCGAAATGTTAATTAACGTTTTCGGATTTAACAAAATAAATCATTTCTTTTTCCTTTGGAATTACCGTAAAAACTAAATTATTCTTTAATAATATTGTAATTTTTCAAAAAACAAAATTTTTTAAAATACCAGCTGGGCCGGTACTTGTATTTTCTCCTGGCCACTTCGACCAAGTCCTATGAAAATACAAAGTTTTTTCGGGAAGTGTGCTATGTAGGTTATCTCTTTACTCGCTTCAAGTTCGTATTCAGATCGCCTCTAATTTACCTCCAAGTTTTTTACAACTCTCCTTCGATTCGTCTATGACTCCTTTAAATTTCTGATAATGCATGGTGATTTTACCATCAATTAAAACAATAACTGGCAAGTTTTGTTGTTAATAATTCTCAAATAAAAAATCCCTACATTTCTTACAAAAACATAAAATTGTTGCGTGCAACAGGTGCAGAAAGTGGGCTGTTATAACTCTAATAAATCTTACTCTTCTGCCCTACAACGGAAAAACATAGTTAAGCCACATTTTTCGAAAAATGGGATTTTAATATTACTGGAATTGAGAGAGTAAGTCGTGCCTGACTATCATAATTACCATTATAATTTTTCATTATTTATAATGAAAAATGAATATTTAAAATTTCGAATATAGAGCAAATTGACTAAATGCAACATAAAAATGTATGTAAAGTACTTTGAGGTGTTTGAAATTTGTAAGAGAAGGCCAATACGTCAGGAAATACAAGGGAAGAATATGAGTAAAGTACTTTGCGAATCTTTCGTCTGGCAAAACTGGTCGATCACGCTCCTTTGTACAAAATCAAAACTCCGTATATGCCCGCATGTGCTGTATGTAAAGTCTAATATTTCAATGTATCGAGTCGATCAAAAATGTCCAAGCGAAGAAATGTGCAAGCAACACAGGTTTAATTCAGCATGCCATGCATGGCGTTTGCGCAATTTTCTTGTTATATCAAGGGCCAAACCCTCGATAACTTTACACAAAAATACTTTGCTAGCGACTTTGAGTACTTCTTAGCTGAGATTCGATTCCAGAAAAATCAGCAAGTACATTTTATAATAGAAATTGTGTAAATAATTAATTTTTTTCTTGCAAAATAAGAAAGAGCACTGGCGTTTTACCAAAAAGGGGTACATGCATTAATGAAAATGTGTTCCAATACTAAGGATTTTCTTGAATATCTCCGTTCAACACAGAGATCGCTTATATAACTTTTTAGTTTGAACGACAGAGTTCTTGTCATCTGCTCATCTTCGGCTCGTTCCCAGCTCGCCTCCAAATCGTCTCAAAGTCGCCTCCGACTCGCGTACGACTTCTCTTCGATAAGCTTCAGGTTTGCACAGCAATGCTCATAATCGTGCGGAACTACCTACTTTTTGCACTTGTTGCACAATATATTATTAAATCAGTTTAGAAATACAAAATGTGAATCTTTTACAACCTAAAATTCGACTTTTTTCGCACTGTTTGCCTTCCAGGAACAACTCCTATCACAACTATAAAACTAACAACTAACAACTAGCAAATCCATTTGAACCCTTTCTCGCGTTTTACTCTTTATCCGCCACTGTTGAAGCTGAGCAACGTTCACTATTTTCTATTTCCTTAAGTTTTAGGTAATAGGCTTAGAATTCTGCAAAATAAATACGTGTATTAGATCAAAGTAGACTATTGCGAATCTCGTCATGTGATTATAAGTTATCGTGTACTCCATAGAAACCATGAAAATTATGAATCCTAAATCTGCGTTACACTACAGTCTCCAACTTAAACTGGAGGTCAAACTAAACTTCGATAATCTGGATACTATACTTTTTTATTTATTTCGGAATTCTTGGCTGTGAGATATTCTAGAAAGATTTAAGTTCCTAAACAATAAACATCTTATTTCCATTATTGGTAGGAGAACATGATGGCTTTATCGAATTTATAGTCTGAGACTACCTTTACACTTCTCTTTTGATGAAAAAAATATTTTTTCAGGCTAATTTGAAAAGTAAAAAACTCCTACCAACACAATTACTATACTTTTTAACTGCCTTCTAATTTTACTGTCATGCCATTGAATAATAGTGATTAGATGCGGAAAAAATCAGTACAATGTGACGGGTTAACAAGGAAAGAGAAATCCTAATTTTTTCAAGGTCGAGGACCATTTAATCCGGATAATCCTGGGAGGAAGCTGTTTGGAATAAGAAAGCGACACTTTTACTGCGCGTTGCTCAAAGTTGTAACTCTCGCACGTGAGCAACAATGGTTGTTTTATTTGCCACTACTTCCAGGTCGAACGTCGGGACGAGAACTTTAATCAAACGCGTCCCGCTTTAAAAGGAACGTGGGATGGATGTCAGCCAACAAGAGTGTAAACCGGCTCGGAATTTGCGATCACTATGCTCCTGCAAGACTAAGATGAGTAATGCTTGAGAAATCCTTAACTCGAATGTATTCTCATCTACTACTACTAAGAAACCTGTTATCTCATTTTTGTTTCCACTTTCAAATTATAAAGTTGTTTACAGAAGGATTCAAAAAATAGCAAACAAATTTTCTTGGTCTGAATTGTATAACCGTTATTTTATTTGTCCTCAAATTGTCCAGATCTAATGACTGGATACTGTCTAAGGAGCTTCTATTCAAATTCATATTTAATGTATAACTTGCAATCGAAAACAATTCTCGAACTACATTTTTCTAAGCCGAGATAAACGTTTGTATTTTTCAAAATAAATTGATATATCAAGAACAGTGATTAACTTTCTTTTAAATAATGCAGAAATCTTTGTAATTTCGTACCTTTTTAGAGTGGCATTAGTTGAAGATAATCTCTCTTTTTGCAAAAAATACATCTTAAAATAATTCTGTACTAACAAATTTTGCAGTACAATAATAATTATTGTTAAGATTATAAATATATTTTTAAAAGAAATTCATACTTTGAGCATTTTTCTACACACAGCTGTTTTTGTCTTCCATTTTGATATCCTAACAAACAAGTTTCATTTAAAAATGTATGATTGGGGCATTTTTCGACCAAAAGTCGTTTTTACAATGTAAGTATTTTTAATTGACTAATTTACTATAAATTTATCACTAGATATAAGTAAGTAATATTTCTAATTATAAATATAAAAAAAGTTGATAACAAGATGCAAAGCGCATTTTGTTAAGAAAAACTGTTGTGACATTAACAAACTTTAATGTCTTTCTTGTACCATTACGTGTTTCTCTTAACTTTTTTCTTCTTTACTCTTTTAATCTGAACTAATAAAATAATCACTGGATAAATCAATATTTTGAGTTATCACTGGTAATCCAGTGATTTTCCGGCTTTTAATAGGTGAACGAGTTGGTAAATCAACTAAAACAGTTTCTAAAGAATACAATTAACACCAAGTGATAGGACTATTCAATGCTTTTATCGTGTACTAATATTTGGAGTTGAATGAGCAACGAGATAATCCTTAAAGAATGTGGTGCTGAAGAGACGCAGTTGGCACATGGGAAAGAAATCGGTTAAGATGGCTCGGGGATGAACGACTAATGAAACAAGTGTATCAAGATTAGAATATGTGAATGAGACCCTAGTTAGAAGGGACATAAGAAGCCATAGAAACACGAGAGTCTGCATGAAAAAATTCATGGACGTTAAAGAAGCTAGAGACGTATGCTAAGACATAAAATTATGGCGGAAAATAGTTAATAAGAAGAGTGTCAGTAGAGTGAATGACGCCTGAAACAAAAGACCTTGGATACTGATGGACCCAAATGGGGAACCTCACATGACGACTTTGTGAGGATCTTCACTGATGGTGATTGCTAGACAGATTGATTAGCAACCTCGGCAGCAGAAGTGTTGCGGAATGAACGTGTTATTTAAATAAATTCCACGGGAATGCTAGATCAATCTAAAAATTCTATAACCCCTTCATCACACTACTCCCTTCCCCATCAAGTGAGTTACCCCTACCCCGAAATAAAATTGCTTAATGGTGTAATAATAATAATATTTGGGGCATAGCTGCAATAAAAGGGGACATAATTTTTTTCGGTTCAAGGTGGAGAGGCCCTTGGCTACTTGATTTTGAATTTGAACGATGCATTGGCATCTACATACCATTAATTATTTGATATAGAATGTAGAATGTAATTATATATGTACTTATATTATGTAGATAAGTTAAATGTCAAATTCAAATCGCGCGGGTATTTCATTGAATATATTTAGCTAAAAAATCGATGAAATTAAAAATTGTAATATTGTTAATGTATTTTATTTCATAGTAGGGGGGTGTGAGTATACCCCCTTGCACTCTGCTGCCGGCGCCCATGCAAGTAGTGGTGCTGTTCGATATGATACTGTCTCGTGATCGGGTCGGGTTCGCGTCGATTTTTTCTCGGGTCGGGATCGCGTTTCCGTTTAATGTTAAAATCATGTTATTAATTAAACAAAATGTAAAAGTGGGTTAATTTTTGTTGCAGCTCCTTTCAAACCAAACGTGGATTCTAATGGAAACCCCAGTTTTTTCTGTGCACGCGTAAAACTTACGCTAAGTGAATCATAATTATTTAATGCATTAAATAAATTTCACTGTGTGAATAAGTGATCTTTCAACCAGTGAGATTTCACTAGTTCATTTTAAGAGAGTTATTCAATTGGTATTTCATTGGAGATTGAATTTTTTATATCAGCGGCATAATAAACGACAGAAAGTATCTAATATCCAAGTGCGGAAAGAGCTTTTAACTGCAACAGTACTCAACACATTTTGAGATTCTGTGTGTCCCCACCTATTGCCAAATGCTAAAATTTCCCTCAGTTTTATCATTTATTTAGTAATTTATTTCCATATAATTGGATAAAAAAACGTTCATAACATGTTGTATGAATACGTAGGTTAACAAGCACATTTTTAACAATCAAATGATAAGTTTACAAGATTGTTTGGACTAAAAAAGTTTAATTAAATAATTCGAAAACGTCTAACTTCCTAAATAGGTGTATAATATACATACAATAGAAATAAAATTGTTTTTCAGTTCGATTTTGAAGACAGTTCTCAAAGCACTTGCGGCTTTGACGATTACATTTCTCATTTCGAGACTCGCACTCCACAATTAGGTTATACAGACGGTTATTTTTGAATAACAAAACAATGTAGACAAAATGGGACGTAATATAAGAAGTAGGTATGTTTCTCTATATAAAGTTAATAAGAAAATGTCCTTTTTTAAATTTTCAAACAGATATATTAGCCACAGACTTTGATTCCGTTTGTTCAAAATTCGATGGAACTCAATTATACCAAAATTTGTTGTCATCTCTAGTATCTATCTAAATTCCCAAATCTCTCATCATGAAAGCTGACTAATCATCAAATCTCCGATTGGCGTGGAAGTGAGACCTGGTAAAAACGAAGGTAAACAAACGTCGGAACGCACGACTTTCCTACAAGGGAAGAGCGGATTGCGAGCGGAGGGTGCACGAGGTGGATAGACACCCCGGGGGTGTATGTGCGCGGGCGCGGCTTTGCGGGTCAGAGTGCGCCGGGTATATAACCGGGCGGATGCCTTCGTCCTTTAGTCTCGCGTTTATCGTCGCCGTGACGACATACGTGATTTGACGCGTTACTAGATAGTGTCGTGTGCGTGTCTGATTTTACCTAATCTTGATTGAATTTTCCACAAGCAATTAATTTTAAAATTGAGTGAGGTACACATGTTTGCTTCCTTCCATACTATTTTCACTTACCATTCAATAATTTTTAATCAAACTTTGTCAGTTTTGTAAAGACTTACCTTATCAAGATATTGTAAATTTTGCACCGGTTCATTGCTAGGAATTGGTGATCCAGTTTGGTTAAGAGGGTTCGAGTTCTAAACGAGGAAAGTAATTTAGATTTGTCTGAAACGCATGGTAAAATTCAAGTCGATGTTTGATGATGATTCAATTTCGATCAAATAAAGAAACAGATTTGTTGATTTAGTTTCTCTAAGAGGACGAGATCGAGGGAAAATAAACCTTATCAAGAACTGGATGAAATTCTTATAGAACTAATTGATAAGATTTGATACAGCAGAACATAATGAGGACCTTCCTAATCCACGATCGAAAGTTCAGAACATGTTTACAGGATGATTGACCAAAGCAAGAACTTGTATCAAATGAATTCAAATATTACTATCCCTTGGGAATACCAGAGTTTGATTCAACTGTGACCACAAACATTCCTTCATCTGCTGTACTTCTGTCAATATTTGACAACAGTTTCGCATCGTGGACACTCAGTAGTTTCCCTTTTAATGCGAGATATCTTTGAAGCCCTGAGGATATATGTTAGTTTTGTTTAAATCGGTTTCTGATTCCTCAATGGGGACTCCTGTTGATATTTCGCATCCTTAAGGTCTATTTGAATTCTTACCTTTTTAAAACATTTTCCTACCTATGGGACTGTCACTGACACACTCCTGTGTCTCCCCTTTCAACTACAGCGATAGTCTAGAAAATCATTTTGCCAGTTTGGGTTAATACACTCTCAATGATTCTCATTTAAGTATCTGGTTTGATAATCCTCTAAGTTCCAACAGAAGTCCTCTTCTTGAGAATTTTTTTCCTACATAATGAACCATCTCAACTACCAAGTCCTCAACAGAAAAGCAGAAGGGTTTTATCTCTCAGACATGACTCCTTGAGGGATTCCACTTCAGGATTTCGTGCTCCTGAAAAAGTGCCGATAGTGGGGTATTAGTGCGTATAAAGTGTTGCTTGGGGTTCTCGTGAATGAGTTGTTTTATGATGTGGAAGGTCGAGGTTCAGGGGCAGAAGAGTGAAAGAGGAAAACGGTTTGTGCGCAGCAGATAGCTCGCGCAGAGGATAAATTGCGCTTTCAGCGAGAAACATGAAGCGACGCCAAAACGGTTACGTGAACAGTAACGCAAATGGCAGCGTTTGTTATTGCCAAAGTATAAAGAAGATAACGCGTGTCACATGTGGGGGTGACATTAGCGAACCACCCACCTGGTGTGTCTATGCTGCGGTGGTGCTCGTTGCCGTCGGTTGCTATCTAAATGCCGTCGGAGGTGATTTTGTACACGATGATATTCCAGCTGTTGTCAGGAACAAGGATGTTCTCGCGCAAAGCAGTTTAGTTAGTGTTCTTAAGGACGACTTCTGGGGAACTCCCATGCAGGACCTCAGCAGCCACAAGAGCTACCGACCGCTTACTACTTTGACATTTCGGTAAGATTAATGTCTTGATTTGCTTTCAGGTTCAAAAAAATATCATGTTGGTGTGATCAGGATTCCAATTGACGAATTGTAAGATCTGATGTAAGTCATCTAAGAACTGTACAACATCAGTTTAAATTCTTAATTCTAACAACTGTTGCTCAACACAGGAGGTTGTATTGATAGTCACTTTAGGTTTTCTTGCATTTCTCAGACTTTTTTCTGGCTGCATCTGAAAGCAAAATCTTTCTATCACGTTTTCAAATTTCAAAAATGATTAATTGTTTAAATAATTTGTATAAACAAATTCAGCATTGGGCTATTTTTAACGATTAGGCTCCAATTTTTTACACAATCAACAAGAAGGTCTTCTCAATAACTTTGAGCTATGGTAATTTGCAGATTCCGAATTTGGCTATTTTTTAACAAATAGGAACAGTTTCTTTACGGAATCAACTAAGAATATTTTTTCGAATATTTTTTTATATGAGCGTTCGAAAATTCACAACAATTATTAAATATTGAAATAAATTCTATAACGAAATTCAGAGTTTGGCTGTTTTTAAACAAAGACGCCTAAGTCTTCTTTATAGTATTGACTAATAATGGATTTTAAATAAATGGCTCTTTGTATTATACTTTCATTGATTTCCCTAATTGTTTAAATAATTAATAATTGTAGCTAATTTAAAAAGTATAATAGCCAACTATCTCCAGAAAAATATTATTAGTGGACTTTTAAATAAAAATTAAACGGATTTGTTAAAATATAGATAAACTCTGAATTTATGTATTAACATTGTTTAACTAATTAATAATTCTTGTAAATTTACAAAGTATTACAGCAAAGGTTGATAAAAAGTATATTCTTAGTTGATTCTATAAAATAATTGATATCATTGGCTGCAAAATTGCGAAACTGTACATTCTTGTATAAAAGTTTTTTAAATCATGAATAATTCTCGTGAATGTTCAAAGTGACTTAGGGAAGAGTCATCGGCAAAATATTCTCTTTTGATTTTTTAAAAATCTAAGCCCCGTCATTAAAAATTAGCCAAAGGCTGCATTCGTTTACAAAAATTGTTTAAATAATTCATAATTCTTGTAAATTTTCAAATAATTATGATAGCAACTCATCAAAGAAACTTTCTTAGGTGATTCCGTAAAAGTAACATTGCCGATTCGTTGAAAGATAAACGAACTCTGAATTTGTTAATGGAAGTTGTTTAAATAATTAATAAATTTGGTGAATTTGTAATAATTGCAAAGAGGCATCTGAAGGAGATTCATTTTGGATTCCGTAAAAAAAGATTCCCCATCATGAATTTTCAATTAGGCTTAATGAAACTCTAACTTATTTCACATTTTATATCTGAAATTTGGATTAGAATGAGTTAACCCTTGTCAATTCATATGTAAACTTTTGTTCATTAGTTTGTTTATAAAATAGTAAAACATTTTTATAATTGTGTTCACTCACTGGAAATTATTTCTAGATAATTTCAGAACAGATTCTAAAATAATTTATTTACCGTCATATCACTAATTAGAATGTAGATAGACATATGAATGTAGATTTGGTTGAAGTACTTTAATATTCTATTAGTGATAGGCGTTATGAATTGTTGAAACACATGCAAGTATCTCACCTTACGTTGGATCAACTATGATATTAAAATATTGACACTCAGTAGTTTGTCAAGGGTTCCGTTACAGTAATGTAGCTTTGATATGACATGCAGATTTTTTATATAACTCCGTTTTCCGTTCTGGAGTTGTCCACGGGGCAAAGAATAAAATAGTGATACCATCAGCATGTAGTAGAGTCGTGCGAACACAGCAGCATTTGATGCACGGTTACCAGTTTGCCGTTTCTCGAGGAATACTGCATATTGGCTCTGTATTGGACCATCCGTCATGTTACACAAGACACCGGTACATCGCTCACCCGCCTTAGCGCCCCAGATGCCAATGCCAACTTCAGAGCTTCCGCTCTCGTATATGCTATCGGAAGTGGAGCACATCCGGATTGTGATAGTTTCGTATAATTAAAATAATATAGAGTTTTAATGTATCCAATTACAGTAAAAACAACGTGCATCTTCAATTAGTCTAATTTTCATGCTGTTATGGAGAAACCTAGAGAGAAATTCATAGGGGGAGAAGGGGGGGGGGATTACAATTTGTACATGTTTAATTTCGTAGGGAAATGTCAGGTACTCATAAGGGCGAACTTAAAAATAATGTTTCCTAACACCATCATCGAAAGATCGACTGTCGCTGCCTCTTGAGCCACACGAAAGTGGCCGGATTCCTGCCGACTATCACAGGAAGAAAGACACTTTCTCCCCTAGCGAATAAACTAATACATGGTAGGGCTGAATAACACCTTGTAGTTTCTATTATCCACACGTGCCAAACAGCTCCTTTTAATTCTAGCAGTGTCATTTTTACATTCTCATTCATGAGAGTGTAATGTAATCGTCCAAATTTTCGATCTCTGATTTTTAACGGATATTTACGTTTCGGCACGCACACAGTCCGAAAATTATAAAATTTTGTGGGTGTCTGTCTATCTGTCTGTATGCCTGTCTGAATTGTTACCTGAATGTTGTAGCCACGCTAACTTTTGAAGGATTTTTACATTTGAGTCAGTCTTTAATACACGTCTTAAGGTATCCAAAATAAAGGTTCAGTTCGTTAATCAGATATTTCCAACCAAAATAAAAAATTAAAAGCATTTGCAAAATTTGAAGAAAAAAAAATTTCTTCATATCTTAAACACTTTTGTTAAAGTTTCTTATAGGCAGGTAGATTGTAAATTATCCAAATAAAATTCTTAATTTTGATGAAAATTAGAAAAGTTATACACTTTGAAAATGTTCAGAAAAATAGAACAAAATATTTTTCTGATAGATTGGGAAATTTCATTTAAATTTTTCACTAGATATCAAATATGTTCAGAAGTTATCTAAGTTGAATTTTTTGATAAGACAATAATTTAAAAAGTTAGAGCTTTTTCAGAATTTGAAGAAAAAAAATCTCATAAGGTTTAAAAATTTCTGTCAGATTTTTTGGTACTAGCCAACAAGACTTGCAAATTATCATAATGACGTTTTTAAATTCAATAAAAATTTAAAAAGTTTTATGTTTTTCAACATTTTGAATATTTTCAAAAAAAGGTCAAATATATT
>JAAAKG020112301.1:0-10263 GCA_010014905.2 Druon quercuslanigerum
GGAAAATAAGATGGGGTCATGTAAGGAGAAATAAGGTTAGGGAAAGTAAGGAAGTAAAGGGAAATAATAAGAGGGGACGTTCTACACGTGACCGTCCAGCCAGCGTCGAGTGTGTTGCCGGCTCGGCTGTTATAACCGAATGCCTGCGTGTACATTAATACGTATTATATATCTATAGGTGGGTATAATATAATGCTCGGGACGATGGCTAGACTGCACCCCCGCCGACCGAGAGAAGGTCGGATCGGGAGGGTGAGAGTGGGTTGGTTGGTTGGTTGGTAGCTTTTGGCGCGGGGAGGGGGGTAGACTGAGTGTGCGCGCATTCGGGGCGAGGTGGAAGAGGGGGGTCAGACAGACAAGGACAAAGAGGGAAGACCGGCTGGTAGTGTGCGGGGGAGAAGGATCGAGAAAGAAAGAAGGAAGGAAAGAAAGAAGGAAGGAAGAAAAGAAAGAGAGAAAGGCCGAGAGAGAGAGTGAGAGAGAGAGGGAGTGAGCTGCTGATTCGTGGTAGGGGGTTCTGGCTAGACACCGCTCAGACGGTCCAGGGGGCCGCGGGGGGCAATTTCACCATTGGCGTAGAACCACTCGAGAGTCGTACGTAGCCGTCCTTTCGATCCCGCTGAGCCGCGCCGTCAGGAACTCCACTTTCGTGTCTTTCTTGTCTTTTCCGGCGATTACAGCCCGACCGAAGCACCTGTTATATGCTCAAGAGGAAGTCCAATGGGGTGACTTTCGGCAAGGTCATTAACCGCCCACTACGACTCGATGCACCTGCAGCTCCAGACATTTCTTCATATCACCAATTACTCAGGACGTCGTTTTTACTCGGCTTGAGTCGAATGTACGTGAAATACCAGTGGCGACAAAATCAAATTTAGGAGTTGCACTTTCAGAAAATTGATTACATTTTTAACCCGAAAAGTTGAATTTTAAAAAAGAAATGTTTGAAATTCTTACTATAAAATAATAGTTGAATTTTCAACTGAATAATTATACTTGAAGCTACATTTTTAAACCTATGCACACGAATGTTCAGCTAACAACAATTATTTTCTACCAAGAAGATTAATTTTTTGCCAAAAGAAGAATTTTCAACAATATACATGAATTTTCAACCAAATAGTTAAATTTTAAATTGAAAAAGATAAATTCTTAGCCAAAATAGAACAGTTAAATTTGAAATTAAAACAAAATTATTTTCAATCAAGAAAAAAAACGAATTCTTCACCAGCTGAAACCAACGGAAAAGAACAAGATTAATTTTATAACCAAAAAAGCAAATTTTTTCGAAAGCCGTTGAATTTAAAAAAAAAAAGTGCATTTTCAACCTAGAGAGATTAAACTTTTCTAAAATTAAAGATGAATTTTTAATTTTAATGAACGAATTTTTAAGAACACAGTTAAGTTTTTTTACAATTTTCAACCTAAAAAGATGCTATTTCAGAAAAATAGTCGAATTTTTAAAGTTAAATTTTCTAGATAAAAAATATAATTTTCAACTAAAAAACAGTTCTTCACCAGATAAATTTAACTAAAAAGACGATTTTTCAGTCAAAATAAAAAAAAACGTATTTTTTAGAAGACAATTTAATTTTCAAAAATAAAGTTCATTTTCAATCAAGAAAGATTAATTTTTACCTCAAGAGATAAAGTTTTAGCAAAAGAGCTGAGTTTTTAAGCTAAAAAATCAAATTTTTTAGAATAGAGTTGACTTTTCAACCAAAAAAAAAGATTTTTTATCAAAAAAGTTCAATTTCAATCAGGAAGGATAAATTTTTTAACAAAACACTCGAATTTTTAACTAAAAAATACCAATTTTCAAATAAAGATGGAATTATTAAATTTTCAGTTTAAAAAACTAATTTTCAACTGAAAAAGACGAATTTTCAACCAGTTGAGTCTAACTAAAAAAGACGAATTTTTTTACAAACCAATTAAATTATTAACCATAAAGAAAACTATAATTTTAATCCAGATAGTCTAATGATTAACAAAAAATAACAATGAAAAAATTTAATTTTCATTTTAAAACATTTGAATTTTAAAAAAATCAAGAAATAGTAAAATTGTCAATCAAAAGGATAAATTTTTATTGAAATGATGAATCTGCAACAAAAAAAAATTAATTTTTAACGAAGTGCTTTAATTTTCAACCCAAAATATAAATTTTTAACCTCAAAAGTTGTAATTATTATCCTGAAAATATGAATGTTCAGCCAAAGAATTGCATTTTTAAGGAGGATAAAAAAAGTTAATAAAAAATTCAAATTGTAACTCAAGCAGTTAAATTTTTAAATGAAAAAATTACTTTTTAACAAATTATACTTAAAATTTCTACCACAGATGAATTTTCAACTAAAATGATGAACCTGAAAAATATTATAAACAAAAATAGAATTGTTAAATTTTCACTTAAATTTTTTTGAAAAGATGACTTTTGAACAAAATAATTTCTTTTTCAGCAAAGTAATTGTTATCAAAAAATTAAACAAATTTTCAACAAAATACTTAAGTTAAAATAAAATAAAAAATTAACAAAAGCATTCCACTTGTAACTCTAGCAGTTAAATTTTTAAATAAAAAAAAATGAATTTTTAACAAATTACACTTAAAATTTCTACCAAAGATGAATTTTCAACTAAAATGATGAACCTGAAATATATTTTAACCAAAAATGGAATTGTTCAATGTTCACTAAAATTTTTTTAAAAAGATGTCTTTTGAATAGTTGAATTTTATTCTAAAAAAATATTAATTTTCAACAAAAAATATAATAGTTAAGTTTTCAGTATACAAAATTGTTATCAAAAACTTAAACGAATTTTCAACAAAATAATTATGTTAAATTAAGATTAAAATTTAACAAAAGAATTCAACTTGTAACTCAAGCAGTTAAATTTTCAAATAAAAAAAATTAATTTTTTAACAAATTATACTTAAAATTTCAACCAGAAATGAATTTTCAACTAAACTGATGAACCTGAAAAATATTTTTAACCAAAAATTAAATTGCTCAAATTTTCACTTCAATTGTTATCAAGAATGATAAATTTTAAACAATATAATTGCTTTTTCAGTAAAGTAATTATATTTTCTACCAAATAGTTGAATTTTAAACTAAAAAAAATAATTTTTAACAAAAAATAGAATAGTTGAATTAGCAGTATGAAAAATTGTTATCAAAAAATTAAACGAATTTTCAACAAAATACTTAAGCTAAAATAAAAAAAAAAGGTAACAAAAGAATTCAACTTGTAACTCAAGCAGTTTAATTTAAAAAATAATAAAAAAAATAATTTTTAACAAGTTGTACTTAAAATTTCTACCAGATATGAATTTTCAACTAAAATGATAAACCGGAAAAATATTTTAACCAAAAATGGATTGTTAAATTTTCACTTAAATTTTTTTTGTTAAAACATGACTTTTGAACAAAATAATGGCTTTTTCAGCAAAGTAATCATATTTTCTACCAAATAGTTCAATTTTAAACTAAAAAAAATAATTTTTAACAAAAAATAGAATAGTTGAATTAGCAGTATGAAAAATTGTTATCAAAAAATTAAGCGAATTTTCAACAAAATCCTTAAGTTAAATTAAAATAAAAAGGTAACAAAATAATTCAACTTGTAACTCAAGCAGTTTAATTTTCAAAGAAAAAAAAAAAAATTTTAATAAATTGTACTTAAAATGTCTATCAAAGATGAATTTTTAACTAAAATAATAAACCTGAAAAATATTTTTAACCAAAAATGGAATTGTTAAATTTACACTTAAATTGTTATCAAGAATGATGACTTTTGAACAAAATAATTGCTTTTTCAGTAAAGCAATAACATTTTTAATTAAATTTTAATCTAAGAAAATATTAATTTTTAAAAAAAATATATAAGTTGAATTTTCAGCATTTAAAATTGTTATAAAAAAATTAAACGAATTTTTAACATAGTACTTTCGTAAATTAAAATAAAAAGTTAAAAAAAATAATTCAACTTGTAACTCAAGCGTAATATTAAAATATTAATAGTTGAATTTTAAACTAAAAAAAATTAATTTTAAACAAAAAATAGAATAGTTGAATTTTCAGTAAAAAAAATTGTTATAAAAAAAAAAAAATTTAGTTACAAATGCAACTATTTGGTTAAAAATGTAATTACTTTTCTGAAAAAGCAATTATTTTGTTCAGAAGTCATCTTTGTAAAAAAAATTTAAGTGAAAATTTAAACATTCCATTTTTGGCTAAAAATATTTTTCAGGATCATTATTTTAGTTAAAAATTCATCTGTGTTAGAAATTTTAAGTATGATTTTTTTAAAATTAATTTTTGGTATTTGAAAATTTAACTGCTTGAATTACAATTTGAATTTTTTTGTTAATTTTTAATTTTATTCTAACTTATTAACTAACTTAGTATACTGAAAATTTAACTATTCTATTTTTTGTTGAAAATTAATTTTTTTTAGTGTCAAATTGAACTATTTGGATAAAAATGTAATTACTATGTTGAAAAAACAATTATTTTGTTCAAAAGTCATCATTCTTGATAACAATTTAAGTGTAAATTTAACAATTCCATTTTTGGTTAAAAATATTTTTCAGCTTCATCATTTTAGATGAAAATTCATCTCTGGTAGAAATTTTAGGTATAAATTGTTAAAAATTATTTTTTTTCTTTGAAAATTAAACTGCCTGAGTTACAAGTTAAATTCTTTTTTTAGCTTTTTATTTTAATTTATTTAAGTACTATGTTAAAAATTCGTTTAATTTTTTGATAACAATTTTAAATGCTGAAAATTCAACTATTCTATCTTTCGTAGAACATTTTTTTTCTTTAGTTTAAAATTCAACTATTTGGTTAAAAATGTAATTACTTTCCTGAAAAAAACCATTATTTTGTTCAAAAGTCATCTCTTTTTGTACAAAATGAAATTTGATCTTTGAAGGGTGAATAACTTTGTAAACAAAAATATTTGTTTGGTTGAAAATTTAAATATTTTGTTGAAAATTCGTTTAATTTTTAATTACAATTTTTTATACTGAAAATTCAAATTTTATATTTTTTGTTGAAAATTAATATTTTCTTAGATAAAAATTCAATTAAAAATGTTATTGCTTTACTGAAAAAGCAATTATTTTGTTTGAAAGTCACCTTTAAAAAAAAATTAAGTGAAAATTTAACAATTTCATTTTTAGTTAAAATATTTTTCAGGTAGAAATTTTAAGTATAATTTGTTAAAAATTAATTTTCTTTATTAGAAAATTAAACTGTTTGAGTTAAAGTTGAATTCTTTTATTAACTATTTATTTTATTTTAACTTAAGTATTTTGTTGAAAATTCGTTTAATTTTTTATTACAATTTTGTATACTGAAAATTCAACTTTTATATGTCAAAAATATACTAAGTTAAAATAAAATTAAAAGTTAACAAAAAAATTCAAATTGTAACTCAAGCAGTTAAATTTTCAAATACAAAAAATTAATTATTAACAAATTATAATTAAAATTTCTAACACAGATGAATTTTTAACTAAAATAATGATCCTGAAAAATATTTTTAGCCGAAAATGGAATTATTAAATTTTCACTTAAATTTTTGTTAAAAAGATGACTTTTGAAAAAAATAATTGCTTTTTCAGCAAAGCTATTACATTTTTTATTGAATTTTAATTTAAAAAAGAATTATTTTCAACAAAAAATAGAATAGTTAAATTTTCAGTATAAAAAATTGTTATCAAAAAATTAAAGAATTTTTAATAAAATATTTAAATTTTCAACAAAAGAGATAAATCTTCATCCAAAAAAATATTTTTTTTACAAGGTCATTCAACCTTCAAAGAAAAAATTTTATTTTGTACAAAAAAAGATGACTTTTGAAAAAAATAATGTATTTTTCAGCAAAGTAATTACATTTTCAACCAAAAATAGAATATTTGAATTTTCAATACAAAATAATAGTTTTTGATTAAAAATAAAATGAATTTTTAACAAAATACTTAAATTCTTAACCAAATTGGTGAATATTTAACCAGAAAAATAAATTTTTTCAACCAAGTTACATTTTTTACAAAGAAGATTACTTTTTAACAAAATAATTTCTTTATCAACAAAATAATGACATTTAGAATCAAACAGAATTTCCAACCAAAAAAGATGAATTTAGACCCAAAAATATAATTGTAGACTTTTCAACAAAAAAATTAATTTTTAGCCAAGATCTGTTATATTTTATTAATTTTTTTTTAAATTCAGTTTAAATTTGAATTAAAGCGAGAAAAAGTAGAAATTTCTTGAAATGAGGAGATAAATTAAATATTATTTTAGAAGGTGGAAAAGAATTTATAGACGTCCAAGTTAAACTTTGAATTTTTTAAATTTGTTTAAATTAAATAAAATATCTAAGAAATTTATTTAAAAGTGTAATGATACTAGTATCATAAAAAACATAAAAATAATTTTTTTGCTTAGATTTCATAAGAGCCATAGTTTAAATTTTTCTCTACAAGAATTCTTTTTATTGTTTAAAAAAATATGCAATTTTGTAGCATCCTACGTGATGTGAATTCGTGAGAATATTTAACGAGATTGTGTTTGACTCAAAGAAAGTTTATTTGAAAAGTAGAGACTGGCTTAGACTTCTATGTTGCCTTCCACCTTGTTGAAACACGTATAACATGAAACCTGTCTCGGATCCTCTATCAAGAATTCTACTACGATTCTGATAGAGAAAAAAAAAGATTGCGTCTTCCTTTTACGTTCCTCTGAAATGACATCTATACTAACAAGCATCCGCCGTGCCAAATTCTTCTAAGAATATGATACAAAATAAAATTGATAAGCAAGGCACGATCTTCTTTCAAATTAAATTTCACTATATTTTTGAATTTTATATTTAAAAAATTATCTAATAGCAGGGGGTTTAATTTTCGATTTTTTGTATAAACTAAATTTCAGGATATTTTATAGTTAAAAATGTAAGCATATATCTCCTGTCCCTCTCTGCTTTGTCACGCTTGAGTGAACACTGCGACCCCCGTCCTCCCTCCGCCGCTCCGCTCATCAAAAGGCACGGCGTCAATTCTCGGAAACAATAAATCTAAGATCACTAAATCAAGATTAGAATTTATTTAAAATTTCAGTTTTAAACTGTAATTAAAAAAAAGTTTTGTTAACAAAATAGTCACTGGTCAAGTAATTTTGGGGAGAAATTGTTTGACCAGTTATCAACAAAATTTAATGTCAGAAATTGATTAATTAACCTCCTCGTCAAAATAACGTCAATACTCTTAATTTAAAAAAAAATGAGTTTTTAATGAAATAATAAATATTCAGCCAAATAGAAGAATTTTTAACCAAATAGAATTTTCAAATGAGAAGATTAATTTTCTAAGAAAAAAGTCAAATTTTCTACAAAATACATGAGTTTTCAACCAGATTGTTGAGTTTTCCACTAGGAAAGATCAATTTTCAATTTAAAATATCCATTTTCAACAAAAAAATAAAATAGTTATATTCTTAGTTTAGTTTCGTAATTCTATAAAACCGCTAATTTTGTAACAGAAGAATTTAATTTTCAATCTAACTGAAAAATTTTCAACTAAAATTATGTATCCTTTACAAAAGTTGAGTTTTAAAAAAGTATTTCAACTTTCAACTAATTAATTAAAATTTTTCAACCAAAAAAGATTAAGTTTAAACCAAAAATGTTATGGTAAAAACTTCAGTTCAAAAAAATCTGTAAAAATTTTATTTTTATTTCATTGAAACCTTATATTTTTGGTGGATAATTAATTAAAATAATAAAATAATAATTATAATAAAAAAAAAAAAAAAAAAAAAAAGATTGAAAATTAAACTATATCAGTAAAAATTTGTTTTATTTTTGGTTGAAAAATAATTTTTTAACTAAAAAATTAACCATTCCATTTTTTTAAAATGGACCTCTTTCGATTTAAAATTCAACTATTTGGATAAAAATTCATCTTTTTTGTTGAATGTGGAACTTGTTTCTTAAAATATTTGATTTTAAACGATTCATCATTTTCTCTCAAAATTAATTATTTTAATTTAAGGTTGAACTGTTTTTATAATAAAAATTTTTTTTATTTAAAGTATAATTTTTTTTGTAGAATGTAAACTTTTTTTTTTGAAAATTTATTTACTTTTTATTAAAAGTATAAATTTTCAGTTTGAAAATGCAACAGTTTTCAAAATAATTTGTTTTTTGACTTAAAAGTTCAACAGTTTGGACGAACTTTTTTTCCTTTCTTGTCTGAAAAACCTTCTTTTGTTGAAAATTCGTCTTTTTTGTAAAATTCTATTTCTGTGTTCAAACTTGAACCAATTTGTTTAAAAATTAATTTTTTTGTTACAGATTTATAATTCCAGTTACAAATTTCCTTTACTGAAAATTTAGCTTTTCCATTTTTAGTTTTAAAAATTCATTTTACTTAAACAAATTTGTTTTCAGGATTAAATTTTTTCACTGAAAATTGAAATATACAACTTTTTGTTGAAAATTCATCTCTGTTAACTGTAAGTTCATTTATTTTTCAAAAAATTCTTTTTTTTTTGTTAGAAAATTCCATTTCTGGGTTAAAAGTTAAACTATTTAGTTAAAAAATTTAATTTTTTGGTTGCAGATTCATAAATTCAGTTAAAACTCTTCTTTACTGAAAATTTAGCTCTTCCATTTTTATTTAAAAAAGTTATTTTAATAAAAAAAAATTTTCTTTGGGAATTAAATTTGTTTACTGAAAATTAAATTATTCTATTTTTAGTTGAAAATTCATCTCTGTTAACTGTAAGTTAATTTATTTTCTTGAAAATTCTTTTTTTTTGTTAGAAAATTCCATTTCTGGGTTGATTGTTAAAATATTTAGTTAAAAAATTCAATTTTTTGGTTTCAGATTCATCATTTCAGTTAAAACTCCTCTTTACTGAAAATTTAGCTTTTCCATTTTTATTTTAAAAAGTTATTTAACTAAAAAAAATTCTTCTTTGGGAATTAAATTTTTTTACTGAAAATTGAATTACTCAAATCTTGGTTGAAAATTCATCTCTGTTAGCTGTAAGTTAATTTATTTTCTTAAAAATTCGTCTTTTTTGTTAGAAAATTCCATTTTTGGGTGAAAGTTGAACTAATTTGTTAAAAAATTCAATTTTTTGGTTACACATTCATCATTTCAGTTAAAACTCTTCTTTACTGAAAATTTAGCTTTTCCATTTTTCTTTTAAAAAGTTATTTAACTAAAAAAAATTTTCTTTGGGAATTAAATTTGTTTACTGAAAATTGAATTATTCTATTTTTGGTTGAAAATTCATCTCTGTTAACTGTAAGTTAATTTATTTTCTTGAAAATTCTTTTTTTCGTTAGAAAATTCCATTTCTGGGTTGAAAGTTAAAATATTTAGTTCGAAAATTCAATTTTTTGGTTACAGATTCATCATTTCAGTTAAAACTCTTCTTTACTGAAAATTTAGCTCTTCCATTTTTATTTAAAAATTTATTTTAATAAAAAAAAATTTTCTTTGGGAATTAAATTTGTTTACTGAAAATTAAATTATTCTATTTTTAGTTGAAAATTCATCTCTGTTAACTGTAAGTTAATTTATTTTCTTGAAAATTCTTTTTTTTTGTTAGAAAATTCCATTTCTGGGTTGATTGTTAAAATATTTAGTTAAAAAATTCAATTTTTTGGTTTCAGATTCATCATTTCAGTTAAAACTCCTCTTTACTGAAAATTTAGCTTTTCCATTTTTATTTTAAAAAGTTATTTAACTAAAAAAAATTCTTCTTTGGGAATTAAATTTTTTTACTGAAAATTGAATTACTCAAATCTTGGTTGAAAATTCATCTCTGTTAGCTGTAAGTTAATTTATTTTCTTAAAAATTCGTCTTTTTTGTTAGAAAATTCCATTTTTGGGTGAAAGTTGAACTAATTTGTTAAAAAATTCAATTTTTTGGTTACACATTCATCATTTCAGTTAAAACTCTTCTTTACTGAAAATTTAGCTTTTCCATTTTTCTTTTAAAAAGTTATTTAACTAAAAAAAATTTTTCTTTGGGAATTAAATTTGTTTACTGAAAATTAAATTATTCTATGTTTGGTTGAAAATTCATCTCTGTTAACTGAAAGTTCATTTTTTTTTAATTCTTTTTTTTTTTTGTTAGAAAATTCCATTTCTGGGTTGAAAGTGAAAAATATTTAGTTAAAAAATTCAATTTTTTGGTTATAGATTCATCATTTCAGTTAAAACTCTTCT
>JAAAKG020112312.1:0-15406 GCA_010014905.2 Druon quercuslanigerum
ATACATAAGAATAACCCTCAATTTTGCTTGGACATATTATTGCATACGGGAAGGTACCCAGCTCCCGGACTATGATGGTAATAGCTAATGAATCACGTAAGCGATTTTAAAAATATTGATTTTTGTGAATTTGGCAACGAATCGAAAAAAAATTTCAAATTTTCTTGAAAAAAGGCACGTTTTTGTTTATAAAATTGTTTAAATCAATTTATTGAAAAACCCCTACATGTATCACCGCGAAATGTCATGATTAAGATGTAGTTCAACTTTTAAGAGGATCGGATGAAAACTGTTCAAGATATGCTACGTGCCCGTTGAGAAAAACTAGTTTTGAGAAAAATCTTTTCTACCATATTCTAGAAGGTTCAAAGTATCTTTTAAGCCAATAAAAAAAAAATTTTTTTTGTTGAACTTTCTACATTAGTGTTACCCATCGTTTTTCCCTTTATCAAAAATTTGTAGGTTTTGCAATTTTTAAAGTAATTGATGAAAACTAAATTTTTTGGAAACAAAAAATTTCAATCATTTTTCACTTCAACTCGCGCTAACTTAGTCATTTTCGAGAAATGATCAATTTTATTAGCATTAAATTATATTTTAAAGCCTTCTGAAACTGTTTAAGGAAGAAAAACGTAAATATTTTAAAAAACAAACAAGTTGTTTATGGAGCGAATTTTAAGTAACCACAAAAAACATTCAATGAGAAAGTTGTTAAAAAGAACTAAAGAAGTTTTCTGGAAAGCTTTAGCTCAGTCGAATTAATAGTTAAAAATGATAAATGTTGCAATCGGCAATCTTGACGCCGCACTAATATACGCGTGAACCCTCGGCTACTAACGTGTTTCAGGGAACGATATGAAGTGCAAATCACCGCTCAAGATTGTCGTTTGCAATTTAAAACATTCATTTTTTTATTTATCTGATTCAGCTAAAGCTTTTCAGAAAACTTCTTTAGATCTTATGCAACAACTTTTTCACTGAAAATTTTCTGTTGCTTGAAATTCGCTCGATAAAAGAAGCGCTTAAAGTTTAAATTTTATGAGTTTTGCAGTCTTAAAAAAATTAACAACCTTTTGTTTGTTAAAATATTTAAGTTTTTCTTCCTCATCTTGTTCGACAAGACTTAAAAATGTAATTTAGTATTAACAAAATTGAAAAATTCTCAAAACTGGCTAAGTTAGCGTGAGTTGAAGTGAATAAAGATTGACATTTTTTGGTTTTTAACAATTTAGTTTTTATTAATTACTTTAAAAACTGCAAATCCCGTAAAACTGTGCTAATCGAGACAAAGTTACGTCTTAAAATTGACTTTCAGGACAATACGTGTCAGGCTGAATCCACACATGTTCCCTTTTGATCAGGAGAGGTTCAAATGTAAAGATAACACAGCCGCTCAAAAAAGTGTCGTGATCTGGGAATGCGACATGTGTTCTCCTATGTATTTTGACGCGCTGAATCCGAATCCAATGTCAGAATTTTCCCTAGACGTCAGCGTTTCACCCTAACCTTAAAAAACTCGAAAAAATTAGTATCTGGTCCTGTTCTGGAGATGAGGCATATTAATTCTTAAGTTTTTCGATGCACTGAATGCGAATTAGCTGTCAGAATTGATCCCACGCATTATCCTTGAACACTAAAAAAACGCAATAAAATGATATAAAATTTTATATACTGCCTTCAAGGCTGTTTTTTTTAAAGCCTATATCAGCGGAGTCTCATTCTTACAATTGACGTGACCTAACTGCAATTCACCAAGCCTAACTTAAACTCACCTAGTTTAATCTGGCCTTATATAACCCTCATCTTTCATCGCAGATTCCACTATTCCATCAAAAAGGTAAATGTTAACACAGAAATTATTGTAAGCAATGCCTGGAAATTCAAATTACCATTCAAAATTTGGTTTTACGGTCATCATTTGTGAAGTTTACTTGGTAACTTTTGTCTCAAACTTTTTCATATTTCACTATAAAACAGGAAAGTTCATGTTAATTTCGATGTAAAGGCATTGCTTATCGTGTTAAAATTTACCTTTTTGACGGAATAGTAGAATTTTCTATGGTAGATAAGGCTTCTATAAGGCCAGGTTAGGTTAGACTAGGTGAGTTGCAGTTAGGTCACGTCAATTGTAAGAATCAGACCCCGCGGATAAAGGCAGTGTGCTGAATCTTGGAAACTTTTTAAACTGTGCTTGCGCCGCGCTGACAACTCGATTGGTCACGGTTAGCGCGCTGATTTTTAATTATATAAATATTCAGATTTAATATTTATCAAAAATAATGATTGAGAAGTAACTGAACAGAATTTTCCTAATCGTAAAATAAGATTTTGGTGTTACTGATACAAAAAATTCGATTTTAATGAAAGAGAAGTTATGAATTATGAGTTCAGACAAATAAATCATTTTTGTTTGTCCCAATGATTAATCTCGTCTCTGTCGAGTTTTAAATTAAAATTTTTGTTTTAATTGTTAGGAATAAAAAATTACTGCACTAATAGATGTTATATCATACATTTTTTTAATAAATTGAAAAAGACCTGAATTACAATTTCTAATTAATTATTGTATAAGTATTATAAAATATATAATTTTGTTTACAAATAATCAAATCATATTTATACTATTAAAGCTAATATTTTTAGGTTAAAACTAAAACTTCTTATTACCTTTCTATTAACATTTTGAAACATTTAAAATGCTAAATTAAAGAAATAATCTTTTTTTCTGAAGTCAGATTTAATAACTTTTTTTGCATAAAAATCGCATTATTTTTTAATCTGTTACCCCAAAATTATAATTTAGGAATAAGAAATTACTTTGGATAAATTTTTCAATAATTATTTATCATAAATGTTAAATCTGAATATTTATATAATTGAAAATCAGCGCGGTAACAGTGACTAATCGTGTGTCGGCGCGATGCATGCGCAGTTTAAAAAGTTCCCAAAATTGGGATAACTGGATATAGGCTTTCCAAAAAAATCAGCCTTCAAGGCAGTATATCAAAATTTAATATAATTTTATTGAGTTTTATTGAGGTTAGTGTTCGAGGATAATGTGTGGGATCATTTCTGACAGCTAATTTGCACCCAGTGCATTGAAAAACTTTAGAATTGATATGCCTCATCTCCAGAACAGGAAATACTAATTTTTACGAGTTTTTTAAGGTTAGGCTGAAACTCTTACCCCTAGGGTAAATTCTGACATCGGATTCGGATTCAGCGCGTCAAAATCCACAGGAAAACACATGTTGCGTTCCCACATCACGACACTTGTTTTGTGTGGCTGTGTAATTGTTTTACTGTTTAAATTTAAAATTCCTTTCAATGAAATAGAATGTAAAGTATAAACTTGTTTGCTTTTAAAGTTATATTATATTATATATTTATTATATATTATATATTAGTTTTATTACTATATATTTTAAAATCATCGAATCCTTTGAGTTTGAATATAATTAAGCTAATAGTTTCGTATTTTATTTATAAAACTCTTGTATTTCAATTTTTTAAGTTTTATGATTGAAAACGTTCTAAATGCAACCATTTTTACATAGAAGCAAAATATTAGAGCATTTTAAAATTAAATATTTATTATTGGTCAATTTTTATTTCAAGCTGTTAAAATAGAATATTTACAACCTTAATAATTTAAAATTAAAATATTTTTTAGCCAAAGCCCCTCGAAAAGTTGAATCAATACAAATTTGAAGCATTCAAAATTGAACATTTTGATATGAGAAGCATCTATGGTCGTCAAATTTCGAGTTAGAATATTAATAACAATGATAATAATATATAATAATAGTATTTTGATAAATAATGGTTTCGAATATTTTAAATTGAAATTATTTGTAAGCTGCTTTTGCAGTTGGCCTAAAATGTTATGTAGTCCGACACATTTTGTGCAGCCCGAATTTGAAATTGTGTACGAGTAGTCTGAAATATAAAAATGTGCAGTGGAAAATTGTTATTTTCTGAATAGAATTTTTAGTTTTTGAAGCTAATATTGATGTTTATTTAAACTATTTGTTTAGTCTATAATTTTAAAAAATCTTTTTTTTGTCGATGTAGTTGAAAAAAAAGTTTTTTGGCTTCTCCTTATACTTCAAAATTTGAAACATTTTAGGTTCTTTGCTTTTGAGCTAGTTTTTATAATAAATAAAATAAGAAATTTTTTCTAGCCTCAGAATCAAAAATTCCATTGAATCTCTTGGATGATTTGGTGGTATCGGATTCTTTAAGCTGTTCCTTTTGCAACACCGTCTTTGAAGATCAGATTCAACAACGTCTTCATTATAAGTTAGATTGGCATCGTTATAATCTCAAGCAACGATTGCACGGTCTAAAATCAGTTACTGAAGATGGATTTAGTCTTATTGCTGACAAAGGTGTTTAATCTTGATTTAAGTCAGTGATGAACATTTTTTGTATACATACTTTTATAATCTAAAGATCTTGCATTTATTCAAACGCTATGTATTGGTATACATTTTTTTTATTCATATAAACTCCATTCATAGATGACGTCTCGAGTATATCTGGTTCTGAACAAGAATCTGAAAACGAAGACGATACTGGTACTTCTGAAACGGGAGGAAAAAGCACTCCCGTGCATTCCGGTACATCGGATAAGGTACAAGACACTCTCCTAGCGACGGCATGTCGGCACCCCAAAGTTTTCTTTGAGAATGATGATGGGGATATATTCAGCATTTATCGGTGTTTACTGCACAATAAGAAGGTATATTGTATTTTTAAAAGTTGTGTTTTCTTTTTGTTAGACCACACAAACTAAACAATGTTTAAAATCTAATGTGGAGCGTCTCCTAGACGAGAACCTACTTGGCCCAGTGGTCAAACTCTTGTCCTTCCAGTAGAAGGACCAGGGTTAGATTTCTGAGCTGGTTTAATATTTTAAAGATGTGTTTTACTTCTCGAAATGTTTCTGAAATTTAATTTTAGGAAATTCCGGAAGTTGATAATGAGATGACAGCTCAAGCTCTGGAAAGCGGGAAAAAAGCAGCTTGGACTCTGATAATGCTCGGAGGAGGTCATTTTGCCGCAGCAGTATTTTTAGGTAGATTAAAGTTCATGACGTTTTTAACATTGAAGAATTTAATTTTTTTAAATAATTAGAAATTCTTCGTTGAAACTCTTTTAACAATAGGTGGCGAAGCAGTTGTGCATAAGACTTTTCACAGTTACACCGTCCGAGCACGTCAAGGATCTTCACAGAGCTCTCGAGATGTCCGGGCGGTCGGTTCTCGTCCAAAAAGCGCAGGAGCAAGTCTTCGTCGTTATAACGAAGCTGCCCTTCTTCAAGTAAAGCAAAATAGAAGTTCTTTTTAATCAGCCTAGTACCGAATTTCAAATATTTCTATATTCAATGATTAAAAACTAATAATGCGTTTCAGCACGTGCAAGATGTACTTGATTCATGGTCAACGCACATCGCAAACTCTTCTTTAATTTTATTTAGAGCTGTTGGACCTTACAATAGAAGCGTTCTTTTTGGAGGAAAAAATCCTCCCCTTGACAAAAACGATCTAAGACTACGACCACTGCCATTTCCTACTCGAAGGGCGACCTTCAGCGAAGTAAAACGCGTCTATGATATTTTAAGCACAATGGAAATTTACGGTAATTTAATCATTTTCGATATTCAATAAGTTCTGCACCGCAGATTCGGTGACAAGTTTTACACCATAGAATAGGTGGCCGAAAATTCTGATAAAATAATTTTCCGAGTGAAAAAAGCCCGTAACTTGAAGGTGCTTTCACTTAGAACGCTACTTTACCGGAACTGTTTGTCAGTAGTTGTAACACCCTTAAGAGATTTGAACATCAATTTGCAGGATCAGCGGCGGATTTTACCCATAGTTTTCCTATATCACCTCGCCAACCCTTGAGGAAAAAGACATGGAAAGTTGTCACTGTGGAAGTAGAAGCTAAGAAGGAAAGTATGACGAAAAATGACGACAGTAGTGTAAGCAGCGTAAGCAGTCCTGAAGATAATAGAAAGAAGGAATACCTAAATTCTATTCCTGACAGGCAGGCCCGCAGTTCTCGGATGCAAATTGACAGGGCGAAACCGAGGAAAAGTCCGCGACGTCCTCTGCCTGGTGAGGAACCAATATTTGTATACTCGTATCAAAAGGCGCGTTCACAGTATAAAAAAAACATAAAATTCGGTCAAACGAACCCTTTTCATATAAACGTATTTGCTTTTCAGATATAGTTGCCAGATTAGCTCGCTCTTCATCGGAGTCTGAGTACGATGGTCAAGAAACGTCAGCTGACAACATTTTAAATTTTCCATTGTTTGCGGAGGACTATGAAATTGATTTTAAGGAAAACTTGCAGGAATTCGAAGATACTGTGCCAAGATACTTGAAGAATAAGAAAATACGCCCCCAAAAGAGGAAAACTAAGAAAGAGCGCAGCGAAGGTAAGTTCAAAGTCATTGATTTCAAATATTAAGATATTAAAAAAAAAAATTTTTTTTTCTCAGAATCTGTACTCAGCAATCTACTAATGTCAACTAAATTGAAATTATGGTCGGCATTTAAATCTGGAGACTTTGAAACTTTAACCAGTGCGTTAGAAGTTTTATTGAATGAAGTGCAAAATTGCGAAGAAGAGAATGAAGAAGTAAATAAGGAGGTTGATAAGTCTCCAGTTCTTCGTAAAGGTGACGTGAAGAAAATGGTGAATGATCCTGACGAAGATGGAAATACGATGCTGCACATGGCTGCGATAAATGGATATCGAGAGACTGTATGGTAAGAACTAGATGCATATTTGATGGAGATGTGCAAACATCCAGTAATTGTTAAGATATCTTTTATTTTAGGATTTTATTGGATATTGGTTCTGATCCTTGTAAAAAAAATAAAAAGTTCCAAACACCATACGTAAGTGCAAATGATAAAGAAACCAGGAATACATTCAGGAGGTTCATGGGCTCAAACCCCGGCAAATTTAATTACAATAAGGTAAACGACTTTAAGCTTATAAGAAATTATTTTAAATATTCAAGTTGATTACTGGATCGGAAAACCGGGAATTTTTTAGATTGAGTTAAGGTCTGTTAAATAAAAGTTAATTTCTTCTCTGGAGATTAAAAATTTTTTAAATTGTATTTTTAAAAAATTGTTCAATTACTTCCGTTGTGATTTGATAGCATATTGCGAAATTGAACGAGGTAATTGTGAAATTATTTAAAATAACTACGATTCCAATGGGAACATTTCTATTTTGAAATACTTCTCATTTAACATTTTTGAATTTTAAAGACTAATTGTAAAGTTGTTTAACTTTCATTAAATATTGGACAGTTTCAAACTAAAAACGTAAATAATTTCACGATTTTCAATTTTAAGCCTTCAGCATTATACAATTAAAAAAATCGTTTGAAGTTGTAAAAGAAATTGAATTGAAAGTGTATTGTGTATCGAATTTTGATTTTCAAAAATGTGAAATAGTTCAATTTTAAATAAAATTTGTTTACTGTTTTTAATTTAAAGAATTTGTTTCGTACAATATTGAATATTTGAGTTTAAAAGTGTTCAAATTTTATCAAATAAATTTTCGGTTTTAAACGTTTCAAATTTGAAATTGCTTCGAATCAAAATCTTTTTTGGATACTGAAAATTTCGAATTTGTTAGTTTTGAAGATTAAAATACCCGAGAAAAATGTTTGAAAATCGATAATTGACCGAAAAAATAATTTTGCTTTCCAAGTCTCAAATTCCGGGGCCGCTTAACAACGATATTGAGTCTGAGGAATTGGAGAAGAAGAAACAGCAGAAGAAACTTAAGCGGGAAAGAAAGAAGGAGAAAAGGCAAGAGTTCGAAATGAAAAAACAAGAGGAAGCAATGAAACAAGATTTTCTCAACCTTAGTGATAGAGAAAAGGTAACTTTTGTAATTTTAAATAGGCCTACATACGTTATTCGATGTGTGGATGCTAACAAATATTTGTCTGCAGAGGGCTGTAGCAGCTGAGAGGCGAATGTTGCAACAGCAGCAAGGCAACAAATGTCTGGTACGTTGCTTCCAGTGCGGGACTGACATAAATCAACAAGTGGCGTTCGAATGTAATGCTAATCAATTCTGTTCCATGCCCTGCCTCAAGGAACATCGTCTACATCACAAGTTCATTGCATAATTGAAATCATAAACTTTCGGGATAGATATGAATATTAGAAACCGGATTTTGATGTTGTACCTGCTTCAGAAGTTGGACGTTGATTGCAGTCTTTTTTTTTTTAAAAAGGAACATGCAAAAGTTTTACATTGTTCCAGAGGCCGTTTGGTCTTTTGTTTTTTTCATTGTTATTGTAGATAGAGTTTGGTAACAAGCTCGAAAATAAGACGATGTCAGAATGGTGGATTTATTCGCTTTTCAAAAGAAATCGTCTGACTTTTAGGTATGAAAAATTTACCAGAAAATTAACACATAATGCATTAAATATAATTTTATGAAATAGCATGTATTTCTTGTATATAATAATAAATTTTGTACCTAAAATAATCAAAATCTTGAAGAAAAGTCAAATTGATTCTCACTCTCACGATTGACAAAAGTAACGATTTATTTCATCTATGTGATTGCAGTGATAGACAAATCACTTTATAATATTAAAGACAGTGAACAATAGTTATGTGACATATAATACAGATTTTACACCACATTTATTCCCAGCTTAGCCAATTCACAGGCGAACCGAATTCAAATTACCGAGATGTTTAAATGGAAGTCGAAGGCTCTGAGTCTGTGTCCGTGTCACCGTCACTACGTCGCGGGTTGTTAAATCCAAAAAAACTGCTGCCAGTCCTATTTGAAGCAGCTGTTGTAACTACTTCACATACTTTTGAGGTATTTCCAAAGTTATCCGCCGTTTCCAGTCTAATGCAAGGTTTATTCTGAACAATTCTCGTAACATTCATCTTCGATTCGACGGTCTTTGTCACCTTCTGTTTTCGCGAGGGCTCATTCGAAGTTCTCAGCCATTGCGGACTCAGTTTTGTCCGATCAAAAGAGACGTTTTCATCAGATTTACTAGATTTTGGGGAGAGAGAATTCTTCCCTTTTTTCGGTGAGGTACTTGCATCGCCATCAAGGTACTTTTTCATCCACTTTGGTGGATCACTGCCATAGGCGTGCGTCTTCTTCATGTATTTTGGACTGCACAAAATTAACGGATTTTCAGTCTCAATCACGGTTGTAATCACTCGCTCGTTATCATCAAAATTGCTCTCCAAGTATTTCTTTTTTGGCAGCGATACTTTGTTGACTTTAACCAATCCTGTTGTAGATCGACCCCCTTCAAACTTGGTTTCTGTTTCATAAGTATAAGCATAATGACGTTGGATATGAACTGGTTCCTCCTTTACAGTACTCTCATTCTTCAGCGTATTTTCTCTCTTTAGTATAATATTATCTCTCTTATCTACATTCTCCTTCCTGCCTACATTCTCTTTCATTCCTTGAATAAGTTTTTTTCCTAAACTTTTATTCTTTCCCAAAATATCGCTACTCCGCCGTCTTTCTTCAATTTTTACATCCACTGAATGTTCTCCAGACTCGTCAACCGACATCCTTGAAAGAATATTCTTATCGCAGACCTTGCTAAGTGCAAGGGAGAGAGAATTGTGTCTCGCAGTGCAGGTAGTGATGCTGTGTCTTTGCTTCAAAATAGGCGGGTCCAAAAGTCTGCGAAGACTTGCACTTCTAATTTCTGGAACTGAGAGCCTTTCCCTCGTCGAAAGTTTCGGTGTGAGAACTAAAGGTGGAGAGACAGCCTGCAACGGAGAAACTTTTTGAGCCGGTAGAGATCTTTCGGACGGAGGGAAAATTGGAGTCGTGGTGGCTATTAAAACGGTTTCGAGTCCCTCGGCTGTAGGACTCTTCGCTTTGAAATTCTGCACAGCTCCGAGTAACTTTTGGCTTAGGTTTTCAACCGGCGAGCTGGCGATAGGTAGGAGATTTGATCGGCGCCTGCTTGTCTGAGGATTCAATTGGCTGTCGAGGCTAAACCTCTGCTTTGGCGTTCCAGCGATCGCTCTCAAATCGTTCTGTGTCTCCAACTCGGGAATGGAGAACCTGTCGCGGTTAAATTTGACCAGGTAGTTAGACCAGTCCTTGTGAACTCGGTACCTAGCCACGGATCCAAAGTCCAACTGGGATAGTCGATCTCTCTTTGAAGGGAGCTGCCGGGTTCCTTGAGGTGAAGGAGAAAGTCCAGGGAACCGTTTTTGTTTAGCAAAGGTTGGTGAACGAAGGAAAGATGCTAGATCTCGTCCTGCGACTTCAAGAGTTGGTTGTGAGAGTCTCTGGTGGGAAAAACTAACAGGATAATAGTCACCAGTAACCAGAGTCGGTTGCGATAGTCTTTCTCTTCTTCCACCTCGCAGCAGATTACCACGAGAGACTCTGGAGAAGTTGGGACTCTGGCCCAAGGTATCGCGAACGGTTTCTTTAGAGATGACCCTTTCTTCTTCCTGTAAACTAGAAAAGGACAAGCGAGCACCAATGGCGCAGTCTAGAGCTGAGGAGAAGCTGCTGGGATATAAGGCTGGTTGAGACATTCGAAATCGTCGATCTGCTTTTCGATTATCGGTGTAAGGACCGAGGAAACTAGATAAATTTGGTTGCGAGTAACGGCTCCGGCCGCCAGGTGATCGAGGAACTGATTGCTGGCTTGTAGAGTCAGAGCGAGTGATTTCTAGACACGATGAATCCTGAGTTTCTACTTCGAGGTGTGTCCGAGGATTTTCTGGCAAGGGATGAAGATCAGGATGGGAGAGACGAGTCATTCCCCTCCTTCCGGTGCCTTGGTACTTTCGTAGGTGGTCGTTTAGGTTGGGCTGGGAAAGACGGATGCAAGGATTTGGAGGTAGAGGTCTTGGTCTATTCAAGTACCAAAGATCCCGTCGGGAGTATGGCTCGCATCAAAGAGTGCCTTCCTCTCGAAGACGACGCATGAAAACTGGCCGCACGTCCTCGAAAAATGTCGGTAAATCCAATTCGGCAGCTCGCGCGATGCCTCCGTCCTTGCAGACCAACCAGTAAGTGTCCATTGAACCTTTACCCTTAAAGAAATTCCATAAAATAAATTATTCAGGATTGTAATTTTGATTCATAGCTATCTTTTTATTAAAGGGATATGAAAAAATTATTATTGGTATAAGAAGCAATGTTTACTTTTACGTCTACGAGTCCACGATGCTCGATTCTAAATCCACCAACTGCGTCTAATGCTTTTTTCATCTCCAAACTGATGTGAATACGAAGAGCTGAAATAGACAAATTCAGTTTTTAAAAGAGGAGTATCACGTGACTAGCTTCATTATAAATATTATTTCAAATTTACATTTAGGTTTTATTTTTAACAATAAGCTAAATTTAGTTGCTTGATAGATTCTGGTCGATGTCGCTATATACTTGTTACAGTGCCTTTTGGGCGCATGTTTTCGATCATATCCGGATAGTTTATGGGACCATTAAAAATGCAAACGTAATATAATAAGTTTAAAGTGGCCACTGGAATTTGCAACGAAAAACCAGGGAAAACTTTGAAGATTAAGTATTAATACTATTTTGTGCTTATTCAATTAGATTTAGTTAAAATCTAAAATATCTTTATAATTGAGAAATGTTCACAAAATCTGAAATATGTTTCTAATTGATAAATTTTTACTATTCCTAATAAGGTATGTGAATATTTGGGGACTTTTCCTTGACTCTAGTTTTCCGCACAGTCACCTTTATTATGGTTTGTCACTGAAGACCTTGTGACCGCAGGTTTGAGCCGGCAGTATTTTGCTATCGTGGCTCGCTCAGTTGATTGGGCGGTATTCAGCTTTCTTTCCCCTGTTCGGCCTTAACATTTCATGCTTGGTTCCAGTTCCGAACCGTGGATTCTAGAGTCTTAATGCTCATTTTAACGTAAAGTGTTCTCAACTTAAATAAGTGGTTCTTGAACAGTGTCTCGTGCTTGTGCCATTTTCGGATGATCGTGGAGTGACCAGTGTTTTTCCCTTCTGAATTATAGTTAGGTGACTTTCCCTACTCGATTATCTTCTGGTGTTCTGGAAAGTAACGAGTCGGACGCCATATACCTCCAGTTGCGTCGGGATCGATCTTTCAGAAAAGAATCGTAGTCGTTGCTTCCGGAGCCTACATTTGGACTAAGTTTACAAAACTCACTAAATATTTTTTATATTTCTCATATTTGATGTGTATCAGTTTACTCGCGGGTTCGAATTCTGCTCATGTTTGAATTTATTTTAATTATAATTAAAGTAAATGAGGCGATTCTCGACTAAACCTTTAAAATATTAGTTGTCTTTACTTTTTTAATTTAAGGATGTACCCTCGGTATGTAGCAAGTCAGTTGACAGAACACTTTGATGTGCTGTTGACTCATACGGTGACAGATACAAGTTAGGCAGCGTCTCGTGTGAGCACGCGTATTATTCGAAATTCGTGCATAAACTAGAGTACGTGGAACGGGTGCGGCATTGCGACACCTTCAGTTCACTGACATCAGTCATACATTTTCGGTATAAATAATTATTTTTCTATTCTTATAGGCTCTGAAAGATACTTTTCAAAGCAGATATGGATATCGGATAACATTCTATATATGTCAGAATTATTTCAGAATTTTTTCATTTTTCAATCTTCTTATATAATACAAAAAGTAGGACTTCTCATAAGACCACATGTTAATTTCTATCATTGATTTCTCGACTATGAATCCTGCTGGAAGTACATAGATTCAAAAAGATAGAAACGTATGTATAGCAAAATATAGAGATATTCAATCCTTCCCAAATGCACACTTTGCATCCCAAAAACTCTATCTCTATCTTTCCATGCCATATACGCCACGTCAACTTAGATCTATTTCTTTGTATCCCTGCCTCAATCCCTTACAGTCATAACGGTCTATCTTTTTCTATCCATGGTGTTCACAACTGTTTATGTTTCTCTATCACTTACTCCATCCCTTGTGGGCATATGGGCCTATCTTTTTCTATCTCACAAATGCCTATGATTATCTATCCCAGACTACCCACTATAAACGGCATACTGTTTTCATTTGTGTCCATTTGAATTCACTACGTCAAGTACCGCTCGCCTCGCTAAGAATAGACGTGGATAATTGGAGTATTCATTTAGATAGAAAGACTAAGATTCAAGAAGATAGCGCTATCGTATGTTTACAAAAAGTAGAAACGGGTTCACTTGAATAGAAAAATATACATTAAAAAATATAGAAGAAATTTAAGATTGCCCAACGGATATTAAAGCATAGAGGTGCATAAGCTATGGAATCATTTAGATATAAAGACTGAGATGCAAGAAGATAGGGCTATCTTATATTTCTGAAAAAATAGACATGGAGTCACTTCGATAGGGAGATAGAAACTAAAAAAGGTAGAGGAAATATTAGATTGCCTAACGGATAAAAAAGGAGTATTCAAATACTCTACATAAATTCTCCTCTTCATCCAACAAATATCTGCATGCTCTCACTCCTTCTCCCATTCTAAAGACTGGGATTCAAGAATATAAGGCTATCTTAGATTTTAGAAAAGATATAAAAAGATTCAATGACATAAGACGGTATGATAAATTCGCCCACATTTCAAGGGATGATAAATATTTGTTTATTAACTAAACGTATGTTTATGCTTTATGAAACGAAAAAGGGCCAGATAGCGCTTATATATAAAAGTAAACGTACCCCTTAGCACAATTTTTCGGTACATTTTATATTCAAAACTTTTTTTTATAACGAGTTTTTTAGTTTTTTTATTTAAATTCAATTATACAAAAGTTTGACATTTTTTTAGATTGAGAAGGATTTTATCGGAGACTGTAACTGATACGTTACAGCGTACTCTTATACTTACATTATCCACTTCCTTGTAAAAAGGAGAGCATTGAAGTAGATTATATGGCATTGAAAAAATTGTATGCTTTAATGCCTATGGATCTAAACAAATTCCTTTTTTGTCCGAATGCGCTTCGTGGTATTCAAAGAAAAGTTTTCGTTCGAAACATTTTGAATCCTCAAAAAAATATGATGTTCAAGTGGGTTCTTTTTAATGCCATTGAATGCAGTTAAATGACCGTATCATTTCAATGACATGCAATGCCTTCAGTGATCGGAGGTATAGAATGGAACCAATGCCGTTGAATTACCAAATAAGTCGAATGCCATTTAATGCTTTTCCGACCGAATGTATTGAATACAATCAATGCATTCGAATGCCGTTCAATCACCATTCGGACAAAAACAGAATTTTTTTAGATTTATAGGCATTGCAGTGTACTTTTTTTTCAATGCCATAATATCCACTTCAATGCTCTTCTTTTTGCAGGGATAGTATCCCTTCTATATTATGCAAAAAAGCTCAAAAAACAACAAGATGGGCGTCCATAGCTGGTTGCAATTTTGATTCTACGTTAAATTTTCTATTAGAATGTCACGGAGTACTTGCAGTAGTTTTGTATCAACGTAAAATTTTTTTAAAATGTCCTTGAAGCGCCTTCAGAATCGCTGAAATAGTATGCTGCTACTGAAAGAAAATGCGCTTGAAGTCGCCTTCAGCCTTTGTTAATGACAGGTATTCAGTGCCGGATCATGGGGAGGGCTTGGTGGTGCTGAAGCACCGGGCCCCGCGCTATAGCACTATAGTGAGGGGCCCCTTATTCCCCGAGGAAAAAATATAATATTCAGTAAAATAACCCAGTTATACAATTCTCTGTACTTTTCATGCATAAATAAATTTTTATTTGATGTTATTCAAGTGATTTTAATTACATAAAAATCGCCTCTACAATGAGAACGCATATGCTCTTTTTCCTAAAATCCGCCGCTTTAAAGGGGCCCCGTCGTTATTGTAGCTCCGGACCCCGAAGGGTCCTAATCCGCCCATGCAGGTATTGTATTTTTTTTATTATTAAGCTCTGCAAAAAAATATTGCAATAATTGTTCTGTGACCTCACGAAAAATTTAACGGAAAATCCAAATTGCAATAAATTAATAGTTCATCTTACTGTTTTTTTGAGTTTTTGTTACATTTGACGAAAGGGATACTATGTATGCTGTTGTAGCGTACAGGGCGGCGGAACAGTTTCAGTTTTGGTGTGGAATGAATTTGATCCCCCCCTCCTAAAATTTCCTGAGCAATGTTTTCAGCGTAATGTTTTGAAAAATCGTTTTGCATGTTCTGTCGAAGTTATAAGCAGTAACAGTTAAAAAATACAATAAGGTGAAGAGTATTCCAGAATCTGCATGCGTAGTCCTGGCGAACCGAGTGAACGGAACGGCTACTCAATAGCGTAGCCATATAGTAGCCACATAGTAGCCCTTCCGTAGCA
>JAAAKG020112323.1:0-38715 GCA_010014905.2 Druon quercuslanigerum
ATGTTAATTTTCTTAAATTAACCAATTTTTATAATAATTTTTGTATCAGGTATAGCCTGAAGATGACCGACAGTTTAGGTCGAAACGTAGCGAGGTATTTAAAGAAATTTTTTATATATTAAATTATTGACTCGGATTTCCTTTGTCTTTTTATTAAGCAACTTGATCGTAAGACCGAAGAAAAAAACGTTGTGAACTAATTGTTCATAATATATTTAAATTTATTAATTTTTACCAGCCTAGACTTAAATTTGCACATGAGGTAGTGCAGAGAAATTCTATTTTTTAAATAAATTTCAAGGTTATTAAAAATGACGATGGCACTATTATCACGGATTCGTACAGAAAAAGTTTACTTATTTAGGCAGATATATTAATTTTCTTTCCAACCATCTCATTCAGCATAAAATAGATATTATAAAAAATCTATTAGACACGTCATTTAACCTATCACATGACTCTTTTCACAAATCAAATATCAATTTTATCAAAAATATTCAGTTATGCAATAATTATTTATCTAGATTATAATGCAGAATTTAGACCTACTGCTTCTATTCCGTTCCATAATAGTCTGTCCTTTGAGGATTAAAATAATTTCGAATGATTTTAATAATAAAACAACAGTTGGGATTTATTCTAAATTGGATAAGCTTATAAAATTAGGAAAAGATTCTTTTGATATTTTTCAACTTTCTGATTTAGTTTTTACAATTTTTTGTTTAAATTGTGACAAACGTTAAACGGAGCCCAACGAACCATAAATTTATGGCCTGATGAGTTTAAAAGACTTGTAGTAGAAATATTCGTTATTAGGAGAGAAGGTGATAATTCCTAAAATATATTAACTGACCTCAATAATTTTAGTCCTGCATACAACATTATGTTAGATTTATTATTTAATAATCCAACGTTATAAATAATTCATCACTTTTTCTTATAATTGTTAATTTGACTCTTTAGAATCAGTATCATTCTGAATTAAAGGAACCTTACATTTTTGGTGATCTACTTTCTTTTAAACATGATAGAATTTTAAATGTCAGCAACACGAGTAAAAGTTTTTTTAATTTCATCTGTTGTATTTTACTTTTGTATTATCTTTTATGATTCTTCTTGTATTTAGTATTTTAAATTTTGATCTACAATTACAGTTTTCATATTTTTTGTAGAACAAATGTGAGATGAAAAAAATTTTTAAGAACATGATGAAGATTAATAGAGCATTTGAATCACAAAACGTCGATAAGAAAATTCAATAACGAATCTGCTCAGCATCATTGCAATCTTCTATTTGGTCTGAAGTATGACAAATTTTACATCTAATTTTATTTATAATTAATTATTTACTATTTATCTAAATGTTTATAAAAAGAATTTGTTTAATTTTATTTATATTTTGCATCGAAATTTGATTATAAGTTTCAATAAATAAATAAGATTTCTATCTCCCGTTTTTGTAAATGAACTCTGCAGCCTCTTTTCTTTTGTATACTTTAACAAAAGAAATCAATATCGATTAGAAAAGTTTCATAACAATTATCCATGACAATTCATGCATTTCCTAGACAAGTCGTAACTGGAAGAAAAATTTCCATTAGCAGAAGAATGTTGAAATCTTATTGGATAAGAAGAAGAAGAAGCAGCAGGTAAATTGTGAAGAGGAATGTGACGCGTTGTTTTGCGAATTGCAAAATAAAAAAGAGATTTCAGTTTCTTTAGAACCTACTTCTTCTAGAACAGTCCAGAATAATGCGATAAATTCTGAAGAAGTAAAAAATTTCTTTTTAGATAATCGCGTATCTGAAATTTAAGCTCACATTTCAGTAGCAGAGATTTTGTGAGAGAGAAAAGGGGATTTACAAAATATGAACATAAAGGATAGCGGGAATTAAAGCTTACCAGAATTATTATACAAAAACGATAATAAACTCAGCTGCCAGAAATTTGAAATACTTATACCATTTGATAGTGAAGATACAAAGGATGAAATCAAATAATTTATTTCTTTAGGAGAAAGAAGTACTCACTTTGACCTGACAAAAAATTTTACAAGAAGGACAGAAGAAGCCACAGACGAATGGGGAAAAATCGAAGCAAAGAAAGAATCAAAGGGAGTAAGGAATCCCACATTATTATTATCTGCATCTGAATACAGAAAGTGAATGATGTTTTAATAGTATATAAGAGGATGTTTAGGATAATTATGTATCAACGGAGGAAGAAGAAAAGATCCTGACCGAAATTGATGAAGAAAATTTAAAATAAAGTAAGCAGTAAAATGCAAGAAGAAAATTAGGAATTTAAGATTTTTGAATTTAAAGTTGGTGATACATTTTTTGAAGAGGCAGACGAGGAAAAGCGATGATGACCAAAAATTATCATAGTCGTAATTTTTCTGATGTGCAGCTCAATCTGGAAGACAGCAATGATGATTTTAGCATTGAAGAGGATGCTCCTGAAGATCATGAAGAAGAAATTTTAATATAAGTAAAAGAAAAAGGAGATGACTAGGCAGAGAAAAAAAGAGAAAAATTTAATATAAAGATTGTTTGTCTCAGAGTTCGGATTAATTTGTGGAACAATAAAGCCTTAGGGGAATTTGATGGACGTTGCATTCACGCATCATCAAACTTATTTTATGAGCCACCTACCTTTCAATGGTCGAGCTTTTTTCGTAAAAATTACTTTATTTACTTCCCAAAGATAAATGAAAAATACTATTTAGGCGGTTTAGTCAAATTCAAAGAATTAAAAAAGTTATTGGTAATACAATTTTTCTGCATAAGTCTGGTCTTTATTTATTTGATATCGATTCGTTGTATATATTTTTCTAATTTTTAATGGTAATTGTGAAGTGAACACTCTTTCGATGCAGCTTTTTTTATTTTCACAATAACCGTAATTTGTTGAAAATATAAACAATTTATTTAAACAAATGAAAATAGATATAACTTCTATATCCAATTTTTTATTTTTGATCATCCAAAATCAACCTTTATTTCATAACGCATTGTCCGTTTATAAATTAACATATAGCCCACGATATTGGACTGATTAAAAATTATTTTTTTTATTAAATCTTATGAAATTCTTACCAAAGTTTCACAACTTGTCTTGAATGATGCCTATTAGTATCAGATATTCAAAAAAATTATAGTTTTTATAAAGAAACTAAATATAGCAAATTAACTTTCTTGTAAGATTCTTTAATTTTTAGACAATTAGCGTTATTTTTTAAAACATAATTAACTAGCAAATTCATAATGTTGTCATTTATCAGTAAAAGAAACTCGGTTTTTTTAAACACCTTTGGATACTTTAAAAATACATCTAAATATGGTGATTGGTTATAAAAAGAAAATTTTTATTTGTTTAAATAAACTAAATAAACAACTTCATTGTTTTTCCATTTTCCAATAAATGGATTTCGTTTTTTTAGTGAAATAAATTAATAATGTTTTTCTAGTAGCTCTCTATAGTTATTTTTTATTATTAATAAATAATCAGTAATTGTTAATTGAAAATTTAAAAAACAAATGGATAATTTGCCCCTGTTTTAGTAGATAAATTTAGTTTTTTTTTTAAAATCAATTAAAGGTGTACAACCAATAAGCCTTTACTGTGATATTTTGCTGTTACGTCACATTTCATATTTTCTAAGCTTATTACATAAAAAAAATTACTATAGGGCCGTTTTTTAATGAAAACACCGCATTGTTTTTTATCAGATTGACTACTATTTTTAAGCAAGGTCTCACTTTTTACAACATTGTATTATCCGGCAGGACATGTATCAGGAGAAGCATGAACAAACTGAGTTTTTTTTATACATTGTTTATAATTGTGTTCATAATTACGACTAAGTATTATAAATAATGGTGAAAATAATAAGCGTGATTTCATAAAAAACCATATAGTGTTTTTATTAAAAATGGCCAGAATTAATTTATTTATTTAACTTATTTAAAAAGTTGGAATTGTTGTCTAATTTCAAAATATTACAGTAAAGGTCATTTTGTTATGCACTTTTAATTGACTGTGTTAAGGAAACTAAAATAATCTATTAAAACAGGACCGACTTAAACATTTGTTTATTAAATTTTTAATAAAAAAATTATTTTTTGATTAGTATTAATAAAAATAACTAAAGGGTGCTATTAGGAAGGCATTGGAAATTTATTTCTCTAAAGAAACGAAATCCATTTGTTAAAAATGGCAAAACACTTAATTTTTTTTACGGAATGCAACGAATTTACGGAATCCAAAGAATTTGTGGAACAAATTAGATAAGCGTGAATTCAGCGAAGTCCTTGAATTCTGAGAATTCTATGAATTTGAGGAATTCCGCTAATTCATTAATTTCCATAATCTCTCCGAATTTCGTAAGTTCTGCGAATTGCATCAATTTTGTTAATGCCGGGCATGATATGAATTGCGTAAATTCCGTGATTACAGTTGATTCCGAGAATTCTTTTAATAGCGAGAATTTCATGAATTCCGCGAATTCCGTAAATTTCGCAAATTTCGTGAATTCCATAAATTTAATGAACTCCGCGAATTCAGAAAATCCAGGGTATGCCGTGATTTTAATGAATTCCTTGAAAACCATGATTTCCTTTAAGTCCTTAAATACCATGAATTCCGTGAATTTGGCGATTGTCATAAATTCCGTGAAATAAATAAATTCCGTGAACTCTATAAATTCCGTGAATTCTAGAAATCCGTGCATTCTATAAATTCCGTGAATTTTTTCAATTCTATGAAATCCACAAATTCAGCGAATTCCTGGAATTCATTGAATTTTGTAAATTTTATAAGTGCTATAAATTTCGAAAATTACTTTAATTACATGAATTTCAGAAATTCCGCGATTTTCGTGAATTTCTTTAAGTCCTTGAGTACTATTATTTACTTTAGGTCCTTAAATACAATGAATTCCGTAAATTTTGCGATTGTTATAAATTCCGCGAATTTTATGAAGTTCGTGAATTCCGTAAATTAAATCAATTCCGTGAATTCTTTAAATTACGTGAATTCCATTATTTCCGTGAATTCTATCAATTCCGTGAATTTTCTAAATACCGTGAATTTTTTCCATTCCATAAATTCCATGAATTCATCATATTACTGGAATTCCTCGAAATTCGTGAATTTTACAGATGCTATAAATTTCGCAAATTTTCTTACTTCCATGAATTTCAGAAATTCCGCGATTTTTGTGAATTCCTTTAAGTCCTGGAATACCATGAATTCCGTGAATTTGATGAATTTGATGAATTTCGTTACTTGCGTGAATTTCTTGAATTCCATTATTTCCGTGATTCCCTTGTGCAAAATTTCCGTCTTATGAATGCCTTAATACATGTATAAGCTGGACGGTAACTTTAAGATTTACAATACTTACAATACATAGATTGCCGTTTTGTCATTCTAATACCATGTTTGTAATATTACCTTCCGCTTGGATTGTCAAAGTCTTGTAGAAGTGTTGTAGGAGTCCAAAAATTTTTGAAAGTGTAGAATTTATGTCCTACACATCAATATGCGGAGCATTAATGTTTAACCTTGTCGCTAATAATTTATCAAGAGTTCGCAGTGCTGATGTAGAATCCCATAAAGAACTTTGAAACTTACCATACTGGAAGTATAGCAACGGAATTCTATCGAGACTCTAGTAAGAAAATTAAAAGAAGGTGCTAGCACAATAAAAAAAGAAAGTCTTAACATTCTACTGTTAAGGAAAATAAAGAAGAAACCAGATTATCCAGATAATGCCTCCAATGCATTGATTGGAGACGTTTGGAAACGTTGAGAAAAGAATCGGAAAAGGACAGATACTGACTTTAAGTCAACAAAACTAAAAAAAAATTATAGATAGCTTTACAGATCAACAACCTGTCAAAAACGCATACACAGATTCAACAAAAGTATCCAAGAGATTCTTAAGACCGAAAACAAACGGAGAACGAGGACGAAGAGGGAAAAGGATGAGAAAAAAGGTGATTCAACTTCGTCACCAATATGTAGCAACTGATAGTGCATTAAAAGAAATATTTAAAAAAAGAGTGTTGAATAACAGAAAAAGAAGAAAAGAAAATAAGAGAAGAAAAAATTAGGAGACTAACAGCCATTCAGTAAAAACCTTGAGTTTAAACCAACCAATGAACAACTTGAAGATAATTTAAAAGAAAATCAAATGATGAAGAAAACAGGAACTGACGTGGTCAAAACAATATAGTAAATACTGAAAGTGTATTTCTTTCAAACGGTTTTTTTAATAATGTTAATTATCGCAGTAGGTTTAACTCCAACAATATTACATTTGCAAAGTGCAAAATTCTAAGGCCAGTTTCATCAAAGAGTAAAGAGCCCCAATTAATCTGCCTTGACGGAGTACTTTCTGCCTTAGTATAAAGGGACCGCATTTTATGTTAGGAAGTTCCCAGCCCTATGTTCACAGCGTTTCAAGCTGAAACTACAGTTTTCGGGCAGACGCCTTCGTTAAACACTCGAGGGCTGAATTCATTCTTCAAGATTTCAAGAAACGAACTATATTCGCGATCGAATTCTTGGTTCTTTTGGAAGCCGGTGTCATTTTTAAACAACGTTTCGTCCCAGTGGGACAATACGTTAGTGTTATCCTTTTTCTAATTATATACAGGGCATCTTATTTTAATTAATTGACGTAGAGAACTTCTTAATTTGAATTTTTTATAAAATTTGTTCCAAACAAAAGTTGTAGGGTTTGGAGGGACCTAGAACTCGACCTTGAAGGTTCTTTCAAAGTCAACTCTGTTTTTTCAAATGACAATTCCTATTTTTGACAACAGATTCAGAAACAGCGTGAAATTTTATTGAGAAGGTCAATTCAAGGTGAAATTCTAAAAAAACTGCCTCGCAACTGTTTATCTAAGTTTTCTGGCAGAATGCACGTTGTGAAGATACCTCAAGTGTGACAGCGACCTTAACAATGTTAACCTTGAAGTCATTTTTCAAGGTTATGTAATGGTGAGAACTTTTTTTTAATGGGAAGCTTTAATTTGGAAACCGATTCAAAAACAGGAATAATTTAGCGATAAAATGTGATAACGTTCTTGACCTTAGAATCAATATCTAATGTAATTTAAAGGTCTCATGTTTTTAGTTACAAGCTCACAAGCCCCAAGTCCACAATTCCTTATATAACAAACATTATGTTTTACCGCCAGCATTATCATTAGCCGATACTCTCTTAAAGCTTAAAAATTCTCTTTTCGCCTGCATTGTATAAATGAAAGAAGTAAATTAAATAAATTTTATACAACTAGAAAATTTACTTTTCAAATAAAAAGATGACTTTTCGTTGGGAAATTAAAATCGACACAAAAAATAAATTTTTATTAATTTATTTCAACATTCATCAAATTATTTGATCTATCAACGAAAAAAATATAAATTCACCAGCAAACATAAGTTACATCGAACTAAAAAACAACTTAAATCTGCGTCTTAACTGAATCCTAATAAAAACACAAGATTTTTTATCCAGAAAGGTGAAGCTTTAATCAAAAAGATAAAAATGTTAACTAAAAGAGTCATTTTTTACGAAAAGGAGGAATTTTCAACTTTTCCTAAGCTTCTCAATGGTGAACGATAGAACATTTTTTCAGACCAGACTTATCTGTTTCACGAATGAGTTAATGCGTATATTTTTCTTTTACCAAACAAATTTTTCTTGAGGTTATATAATTTAAAAATTTCTTGAGGTATAGAGTACGATTTTTGTATTTTACGGAATAAAAACAACAAAAATAGATGCTTGGTTACTCGCAACAATCTGAACCTACTTTAGATCAAGATACCCATTTACAAAGACGGTTTTATAATTCTTTGAGATTAGCTGTTTCCAGCCTACAGGAGAGTCCATTAGTTCTTCTGGAGTCATAGCCATCACTCTCTGGCTACGCATATTGATTTTTGTTCTTCTTTCTAAGCCATTTATTATCGAATATATTGCTCGAAGTTTTTTACTATCCTGCACTATTGCAAATATGTCATCATCGGACGTTGATAATACAATCTGTTCTGCAGTTGGCATGGGAAGATTTTCGTACTTTTTCCCTCTCAAGTAAGTTCGTATGTTGGAAGGAAAAGTATATCTACGAATTTCAAATTGGCGGTTCAGATTTGTCTTCGGAACAAGCCGAATATTTCGAAGATTTTCAAGTTCCACTCCAAATACGAGCAAAGATGAATGTCTGGCAGAAGGCGACCTGGACCTGGAACGAGGAGACTTGGACCTGGCATGAAGAGGATGCTCGGGGGATGTTTTAGAAGATTGATGTCTGGCAGAAGAATAAGAAGTTCCGGAATGAGGATTACCAGAAATAGAGGTATTTAAAGGTGAACGCTCGGTTAGTATACTTAACTCTGCAACAAGAAATAGAGCATTCGATTTTCTTTGTTGATTCTTTTTTGGGATATCTTGCCGGATTTTAACTTCTTTTTCAAAATATATTTCTCTTTCGGAGAGAAAAGTATGTCAACCCGTTTGATCAACAGGATTCGCAAGATTATATGTGGGAGCGCAAAGGGGGATTGTAACCTTTCTTCTCGGATCAAAATCCCAAACTGTTGGCCAGGGGAAAAGTATCAACAAATGGCAATTTTATATTTTAGTTTAAGTTAGAGTTTTTAGTACCATTCTTAGTTACATAAATGAATTATTAGAGAGAAAAGGGATATAAAAAAGCATGCTTAAAAAGGTAGATAGCCTGCGAAACGGTGCATTATGAGTAACGAAGTCTCAGTATGATATAATTTTTCTAACATTCTTATTTAAAACATTGGACACGATGTACAGGAAATGCAGAATATTTTTGGGTTCAGGAGATAATTGATTGTTTTAAACTGGTTATTATTAACAACTTCCATTATCAATTTTTACTTTTACCAAGGTTACCTTGATGATTCTCATGTTCATTACTTATCCCAAAGTTTGTAAGAAAGTCTCTCGTCTTATTTTCACTACTCATCTCAAAGTTCGCCAGAAAATCCTTTGTTTTGGGTGGCATTGCTGATGTTACTTCTGTGGGACAAAAAAAATAAATTTGTAATCTTGAAAGTTTAATAAATATAATAAGAATACTTAGGTTATTTTATGATATTTTAAACAACTCGGTTAAAACCAATCAATGATTCTTGAATGTGCAAAGAAAGGTTGCCAAGTAATTCTAAAAGATAAAAACTAAACTTTCTAAACTTTTATTATTTGAAATAATTAGAAACTTATAATTATAAAAAGGATAGGAGAATTACTTTGTTGTGTAACATTTTAAGCTTTATTTACACAATGATAGAAGTGAATTTTTAAAATTGTGAATCGCTTACTAGACTTTTACTTCAAAAACGTCTGCAAGAAAAATGTTTACGAAATAATACTTTTGGAGACAATTATTTTTGAAGAAGTTTCGGGAATGCGCATACTGAAATGATTTGTTTAAATGGAGAGGACAGCTGAATTAACCATAAATAAAACTAGACTTTTTATTTAAAAATAATGACCCTTCCACAAGCAGTAGTTGAATTTTTTATTAGGCTCTATTTATTCAATTTGTATTTCATAGAAAAAATGAGGGGACAAGGAATTTTCCTGAAAACACGAAAAAGGGAAAAATTTTATTTTCTTTCTATTTATGCTATCTTAAAAGAATGACCCCTCAATAAGAAATAGTTTCGGTTTCTTTAGAATCAAACCCCAAGTCTTGTGACAAAACAACCAAATGATCCATTGGATTCCAGATAGAGGATATGGTTAATAATTAATAAGCAGTCGCAGTCAATTCTCTAGCAGGAACTTATGGGATTTATGGGAGCCACAATGAAAATACTATGATTGATGAAACTACTATGACTCGGGCAACCATGCCGACTACCCTGCAGTTAGGGGGACCAATGAAGACAGAGACAATGCCATAATCACCGAATGCGTCCTCCAATTCCAGATAGAGGATGTGGTTGCAATAATTAATAAGCATTCGGAGTCAATACTCAGGGGTACCTGTCCTAAACAAGTACTCTGAAATACCGGGCGACCTCTCAGGGTATGCAGCCTTATATTTGCATACCAGTTCTACAAGGATAAATAAATTAAATCCCTTAGCGGTTTGTGGGAGCAACAATGAGAACACCAAAAATAGTCGTGGTTAGTGCAATTCATAACAATCGAATGTACAAGGTTCACGACAATGGCTCAGACAGCAGTACCGACTACAATTATTAATTATCACTCGAAGACAATTCTGAAGGGCACCTGCCAAGGTCTCCTAAGCGGGGACTCTGACATACCGAACTACCTCTACGAGTATGCAGCCTTATATTTGCATACCCGGCCTACAGTGATAAATAAATCGTTTTCCCTAGCAGCTTGTGGAAGCAACAAAGAGAACACCAAACATAGTTGTAGTTAGTGCAATTCAAAACCATCGAATGCGCAGGGTTCCCGACAGGATTTCTTAGGATTTCTTAGAAATACAGAATTTTTTAGTCTTTCTTTCCTGAAAACTTCAAAATTCGGCAAAGAGCAATCAAAATTCAATCTTAGGAGTTATAATGTTTGCATTAATAACCTATGAAACACTGATTAGGATATGTAATTTCTAAAAATCTGTCCCCTATATTTACTAGAGAAAAATTATAGTAAATTTTTATTTACACACCAATAGAATGAAGGATAACGTCCAGGGTTAATATTAGAGAATAGAGGATCTTCATTTTTTTTGAAATGTACATACAACTGATTAATGTAGAATTTTAAAGAGAAGCGTAACCAACAAATATTTAAATGTTTCCTATATATAATGTATTGAGAGTAAGAGTTAAACACTCGCACGTGCATATATATTTTACCTTGAAAAGCTTACAAAACTTATCTTCAACTTAAAAGTATGTATTTAAAATAAATTAATCTACCTGGGGCGTCTCGGGTACGTGGATCATAAAAACAATAAAACCATAAAATCATGTCAACGTACAAAAGTCTTTTCGTCGATCTAATACCTCCTTTTTCAAACTAATTTAAATGTGTGATATATATTTTAATACGTAAAAAGATTTATTTTTCAATCCTTGTTGGCATATTTTTCTAAAAAGTAGTTGATGAAGCGAAAAAAATAATCGATAAAACAATACGTTATTAGCAAAGATTTATCATTTCTAGAAATGAGAAAATTATTTTATATTATTTTTTCTTTAATTATTGTTGGTTTTAGATCAATCACGAAGCCTTTAGCGGAACGTAAATTACCAGTTAGTATTCTAAGGTGTCATAAATAAATAATAAATAGCAAAGAAATATGAATTTTCATCAAAACAGTTTAATTCTCAAGCCGAACAAATTAATTCTAAGCGGAACCTTAGTTCATATCACAGTTATCCGTGTAAGGCTGGCTTCCAGAACATTCTAGAAGGGTCCTCATGCCGTCACAGAATAATAATATTGCTCAATTGTGTGAAGGCAGAATTTTCAAAAAAAAAGATTTAAGGTTTTATCGTGCACGTGTCAAGGTTATATGAGAAAGAAGGATGATGATTTATTGGTTGCTTCTAGATAATACATTGAATTTATTTAAGGCGTAAATGATTCACGTGTCAAGATTATATGAGAAAAACAAGAATGATATATAGCAGGCGTTGAATATTATGCCAAAACTTATTGAACTTTAGGCAAAGTGAAAGATATATTAATAGACGAGGACAGCAAATTTGTAATCATAAAACTGTCAGCTTCGATATACATATCACTTGTACATTGTTTGTCCAGTGAGAAAAATTTATGTTAAGGAAATTGCTGAATAGTTAAAGTTTGTAGTGTTGTCGTACAATTTTATTAGGAATGTATTAAATTTTTGCAATATGACAATGGCTTCTTACAAAGGAGTTCGATTCAAGGTTTAAAAATAAAAAGCTATAAAAAATTATTTTAAAATTAACCGCTTGGTCAAGCACTGGACTACGAGATATTCCAAGATGATAATGGATCTTATTTTAAGAGATTGTAAAATGTATTTAAATAAATCATTAAATTGAGTAATGCTAACAATATCTAAGAAACGCTTTAACGAGTCTTGAGTATTTTTAGAGAGAATCAATTATTGACTTACAATTGGCACTTAAGTTAGACTGGTTTTAAATTAGAGATAAGCTTCTGTGGAACCTAGTTTTTTTGCAGAAACCACCCCTAAACTGGCCCTCTTCCTGGAGAACAAATTCATCTCGCCTTCTTATTCAAATAAGGATCTCATCTGAAAAATACAGTTGAACACTAGCAAGAGAGATCCACCCATTAGAAGCCCTTTTAATTTCTACAAAACTGCTTTGTTGGGTCCCTGTTTCCACCCTTATGAAGTGACCGCATACTCTGTACGCAGCGAAGTTTGTATTCAACCAAAATAAAATACTGACATCCTATTAGCTGTGTAAGTAGGATAAATTATTTTTAAACAGAGTTACCAGATCCCTACTACCTCGGCCCTTGCTGTTTTCTCTATTGCATTGCTAAATAAACATAGTACTAACCAAGTTTCATCAAGACAGATCACTGAATAATTTGTCAAACATTTCATTTGACTTTTATCTGAACTGAATAGGTGGTTAAAGCCACTCATATTCCAGTAGCATGCTCTAAAATTTTCAACAACAGATTTCACAACACTTTGAATCATGATAAGTCACTGACAAAGATGGTTAGGAGCTTGGCAAGTAATTTTAGTAGCAGGACGCTTAGTCAGGAAATATTCCAAGTGGCTCAAAAGCTGGGACAGTGACGTTAAGCTACTTGCGTCAGGTAGGTAATGACCTTAAAGTTACCGCAATTTTTTAAGTATACTACCCTTTTTTATGTTAAGGAAACTTTTCTAATGTTTGCTACTGCGATTTAAATGAGCGACAGTATAAATAGAGACATAAATATTAAGAATAAAATAGGTGTTCTTATTGACTATCTTTTTAAAAAATCTTTCCTGGACCCTACGCTTACTGTACACAGTGAAGAAAATTTGCTTAACATTCTACTCCTTATTTTACAATCACAACTTTTGTCAGTCTTGAGAAAATTCTCATTAAAAAACACAGAAAAATCTTGTTACAAAATCAATATTTTTCACAATTTTACTTAAAAAATTTAAAAATGGAAAATTTTTATACAAGTGCACATTTTTTATTTTCATCGCAAAAAGGGTCATGGCAATTCTTTGAAATGTTTTTTAGAAGAAAATTGTACAGAAGTGTTAGAATGTGAAACCAATAAATTTAAAACGAAACTTTAATCTTTTTTGTAATTGAGCTAAAAAACAATAAAGCAGTGCAAAATATTCATAAAAAACTGTTGTGTCTAAAAACGCAATGTGGATGAAGATGGATTTTTAAATAATTATTGACAGATCTAAACGTAAACTTTTATCATATTCTTGAAATAAAAATATCTTTACAGCTGCTTTGGTGAGCCAGAAAAATTTCTTTAAAACCTTTCGTTAAATTTGTGAAACTAAGAACAGAAGATAATGAACCAGCTGCTGGGATCGTCAAAAAAGTATCTAATGCTTAAAAAAATCATTCAAAGCTATGTTAAATTACCTGAAAATTCAAAAAAAAGAGTGTCCTAAGTTACCAACAAAGTTATCAGCTTTCTAGGCTGTTAGACTAATTACAGATGCTGTACTAGCGAAAGAGTAGTATCTTCTGAATTGAAGAATATCGAAGGTACATCACCACGATTTATTTTCATTGTAAAATAATGTCATAGAGGCAAAAAAAAGGGTGTTAACTAAAAAACATTCAAATCAGTAAAAAGCATTATGAAGTGAAACTACAAGACCTACTGTAGCATGCAACAAATAGGATTCTCTTACTTCTGACACCTGCTCATGATGCTAATGATAAATTTGTTGCATATAAGTATATTTTACACGTGAAAAATGGTTTTAATGGTAGTGGAGGACATTTACGGTATATTCAGAAATTTATTGACTCGAAATCTAGTGATTCTTTTTGTGACATTCATAGTGCCTGTTAGACTAAAAGAAAAAACAACAAACGCAGTGATCCGGGAAAGCCAACGACCTTCTTCTACTTGATTTTGTCGGTTAATTCTATTACAGTGGGTTCAAGAAAGCACTGATGTTTTGAAAAATAAAGATAGGCAGATGTGTAATGACATTGTAAGTCTACAGCCCTTTATTTGGAACAACACGTCAGTTTAATTTACTTTAATGCTGACCATAATTGATGGAAAGGTAAAGACAAAACCGAGATACTAATATTTAAAAAACATGTAATATGAATTTAGACTTTATCAAAACAAGTCTGTAACGCTCTGGGTGACATTTCAAGTGCGGAATGTTATATTTGTGGAGCTAAGCCCTGAGAAATGAACGATTTGAGTATAGTGATAGAAAAAGAAGAGCATAGGTCTACTTTTAAATTTGTTCTTTCTACACTTCATGCTCACATAAAAATATTCGAATATTCGACAAAAGAAAAAATCCAGAATGCTTGGTAATCCAAAATGGAACTTATGCGGATTTTCCAAGACATGGACGGAGAAACACTAATAATGGCAACAAAGCAAGACGAATCTTCTCTAATCCTAAGCTTGCAGCCGAAATCACACTAGAAGCTTCAAACTTTCGTTTGTCAGAATTATCTTTTATTTTCAAGTAGTCTCCTTCAATTGCAATACAATTTTTCCAGAACTTAAGGAAGAATTGATATCTCGTTTTAAAGATATATTAATGACAATATCTAGTGTATATCCATTAAATATCGAGAAATTTAAAGAGTTTTGCAGAGAGACTGCTAGATTGTATGTGGAACGTTATTGGTGGTATCCAATGACACCAACCATCCATAAAGTTTTAATCCACGGACCTACTATTGAAAGAGAGTTTATTCATTCTATTGGTATATTATCAGAGAAAACCTTGGAAGACAGCATTAAAAATATTAGAAAACATGGAGAACGATTTACAAGAAAATTCTCTCGACAAAAGATAAATGAGGACATTTTTTCACGCTTGCTTCAATTCCTGCACGAAACTCTCCAGTTATCTGCCAAAGAAAAAAACTACAGAAATATGAAAGCGAATCCAAGATCTCTTAGTAGCAACGGATAAGAAAAATTACGAATCTCAAAATGACAGCGACAATAATTCTAATGAAGCTGAAGAACTAGAAGAAACTATTTTCTAGATTTTAGCTACAAGTTGCTATCCTTAAACGTTCCGTATTTCTTCGAGAGAACTTCAGAGAGCATCAATTTATGATACAAAAGTTATTTTAGAAATTAATTGAGATACAGCTTCTCACAGTCCTTCGATAATTTATGCAATGACGTCTTTTGCTTTTGAAAATCATTTTTAATTGCAACAAACTCATAACTTTCATTGTCAGAGCAAGCTAAATAGATGCTTTTGAATTGTCAATAAGTCATATCAGTATTCACGTAACACAAGCGACACCATCAAGTTTTTCTTAAGTGAATTTGCTTTCACTTCACTTGACATTATAACCTCTTCATGTTCGTTGAGAGAAGAGTACTTAACGTCATCTACTGATTGAATGACTTTTTCCACAAATTCATAGTTTGGTGGTTTTAGAGATTTTGAGAGGGTGTATATGTTTCCAAATCTTAGGCCTTTTGGATGTATTAGTCGAGCCAACAAAACATTTGTCTTTCCACAGTTAGAATGTTCACGAAATATTAATTGTACACTGTTTGGTAGCAAATGTCTATGTCATTTTTTCCTATTCTCGTTTTGAGCTAAAGCTATAAATGATGCACTTTTGGAAAAACAACCACTTTTAGAGAGTAAACGGGATAATAAAATAATGGAAGACATTGATTTGGGAAAATATTATAACTTGAAGCTATACAGGAAAGGATTGAGGCTTCATTTAAAACGTATGAACAAGAAGCAGGACTACCTCATAGACGCTTGACTGATGCAGATTTAATTCAATTCGCAAAAATTTTAGAAAGTTCTACATTTTCTAGGTTTTTTACGCAAAATGGATTACCAAAGTGTGGACCACGTATATATGAATGTCCTATTGTTAATTAAGATGATAAAAAACACCAGGAACATATTGTTAAAAGTAAAAAAATTTATTTCCATAGCTTCGGTTAAGTCTAGGCCTAAAACTCAAAAAAAAAAAGAAAAAGAAAAGCAATAAATTTGAGATTTTTTGCACCTGCAACTGTTAATTTGTTTACCAATGATTGATTATTTTTCATGAAAAGAGAAACTTTAAATATTTAAGCACCAGCCATCTTTGATTAGTCGATTGAGAAGTGTGAAATTCATGCACGTTAGTATTATGCCTTAACGACCTTCAACAAGTAATGAAATTTGGATTACTGTCTAAAATCAGTAATACTGCCTCCTACCCAGGAAAATTTTACTCAACGTACATGGAATAATCGTAAATAATCATGGAAAACAAGTGAAAAACACATCTTTAGTTTTTTGAAGAAGCCATACATCTTAAAATAGTATTCGGTTTTGCTGAAGATGATCAAAAAATCATTATTAATGCCAAGCATGAACTCATTTTGACAAGATCAAAAAGTGACGCAAATGCCATCTCGAAAAAAAACCTCATTGGACAGTATTTCAGTTGCTAAAAAATATAAAAAAAGATCCACCTATGCCCAGCAGTTTTTGAAATGAGGAACTGCGTAAATATCCTCTACTTCCAGCTACTTCGAACCATGTTTTAACTGTAAAAATCTCAACAAAATTGGAATAACTGAGATTTGTAATACTTTCATTTCAAACAAAAACAAAAAATAATACTACTAGAAGCTCTAGAAAATTTCAGCATTGCGCATTACTATGGTTAAGAACCGCAACCATTGTCATCAAAAAAATACTTTTGCAAAATCGTATGGTTGAGTATAAACCCATAAGTGATTTTCTTTTGCTTTTCTTATAATCTCTAAAGTTCGTGTCAGTCTTTGCAATTCAAATTACGGTAGAGAAATTTTAAGAGATTAATTCACTAAACTGCTCCTTGATCTTATTCCAGCCTTGGCGCAAGATTTAAAATCTCGAAACCCTTGCCTTTAAAGTAACGACCGTTGATATTTGAAAGAAAAAAGACTTTAATGGTTATATTTTATTAAGTTTTGGAGACAGACTCCCAAAGATATAAATCTTCAGACACAAAAACAAAAATTAAATAAGTTTGTGTAGTAAGTGTCGCAATTTTATTATTAAATTAATTATTATATATAAAGTTAAATACAGAATGTGACATAGTTCAGATAAAATAAAAGACCGAAATGATGCTAAGGTATCCTTTAATAAACTTTCTTAAAGACGTTTCGAGAGTCCTATTCTCTCCTTATCAGAAAACACGAACTCATTAACAAAATACAAGACCTCAGGTTTTTAAAAGACAAAGGTAATACTTTCATTATCTAATGATGTTTTCGAAGAAAATTCTCATCTCGAATTTATTCTGTGAAAAAATATTCAACCTGTATTGTTAAAATTTGAATTCTATCGTGTTTAAAAGAATAATGGTCATTTGAAAGAAGAAACAGAACGCAAGTTATTCTTCAAAATGAAGGGTAACCTCTTATAAATTAATATGCCTTTTTTCACTTTTTACAGAAACTTTGGTTGAGAGGTTATATAATCAAAAACGTCTTGGGGATAGAGTGCAATTTTCTATTTTTCGCAATAAAAACCACACAAATACATAATTGTAGGAGAGACAAATTGACCCCTCATTTAAACTTACTTGCAACATTTCGAAGCTACTTTGGATCAAGAATCTCATTTAAAAATATGATTTTAAACAATCTGGAGATTCGCTGGTGACTGCCGGTAGGAGATTCAGCCATTTCCTCCGTGGTCATAGCGGTCACACTGCGGCTATGCATGTTTATTTTTATTCTTCTTTCGCAGAAACCTTCGTTTCCATATATTGCTCGAAGTGTTTTACTATCCTCAACTATTGCAAATACGTCACCTTCGGAAGTTGATAATACAAATTGTTCTACGGCTGGCATAGGCTGATGGACGTAATGTTTTCCTCTCAAATAAATTGTTGCATCGGGAGAAAAAGTGTACCTTCGAATTTCGAATCGACGGTTGGGACTCACCTTCGGAACAAGCCGAATAAATGGAAGATTTTTAAGTTCAACTCCAAGTACGCGTACAGAAGAATGCCTGGAATTGGGAGACCTGGACCTGTAACGAGGATACATGGACCTGGCATGAAGAGGAGGCGCGGAGGGAGAAAATATTTCAAGAGTTTGATGTGTCACAGGGGAATAAGAAGTTCCAGAAGGAGGAAGGCCAGGAATAGGGGCGAATGAAGATGCACGCTCGATTTGTGTACTTGATTCTGAAACAAGAAAGAGAGGATTAAATTTTCATTATTTATTCTTTTCTGAAATATTTTGCCAGATTTTTTTCTCGCTTCTCACTTATGTTCCGGGGAGAGAAATATCCTGAATCGTTTGATCAACACGAATCGCAATATGAAATGTAGATGGGCAAAGGGTGATTGTCACATTCTATCTCGGGTCAAAATTCCAAACTCTTTGTTAGAAAGAAAAGTTTAAACAAATTGTAATTTTATAATTTATTTAAAGTTCTAGTTTTTAGTTTTATTCTCAGTTCCATGAATTAATTTTGACAAAGAAAAAGTTGTTGGAAGTTAAACAATTTGGTTAATATTTTGCCTCCTTAGCATAAAATTTAATCTCGATTGACTAAATGGCTTTAAAATTAATTTCTCTTACAAGTGGAAATTGCATATTCTTTGCTCCAAAATGCAAGAAAGGTAATCAACATTTTCAAAAAAGAAATCCCCTGGAGCTCTTAAATAAGCTATTAAGATCGGAAATCACTTTTAATTAAACTGCTTAAATTTATTTCTGTATTTTAAAACATTTCTCGAAGAATTAGGTAAGGAAATCGACATTTCTAAAGTAAAAGCCAATGGGATAATAACTGCATATTAAAAATAACTGTATATTAAATAACTGTAAAATAACTGTAACTGAAAATAACTGTATATTATTATTTCCAAAAAATTAAAACAACACATGATTTATTAATTAGGTGTTTGCGGGAAAATTGACAGTTCAACAAAAAAACCATGTTATATTTTTTTAATATGCTGTTTGGGCAAAGAAATTATCTTATAATAAGTGGTATAATTTTTAATTAATAGGTTGAAAGTAATATATGTTCAAGATATGTCAAATTTTTCCCACTCATTTTATTGAATTGCTGCGATATCCAAACATTTCAAAGAATTTCACAATCCACTGACGATCTGGTGACTGTATTATTAATAGTTTTAAACTGTTAATTATTTACCACTTCTATTATAATTTTTTAATTTTATCAGAGTTACCTTGATGATTCGCATGTTCACTACTTATCCCAAAATTTGTCAGAAAGTCCTTTGTCCTATTTTCACTACTTATCCCAAAATTCGCTAGAAGATCCTTTGTTTTGGGCGGCATAGCTAATGATATTTCTGTAAAAACAAGAAATAAATATTCACGAAATTTTAATGTTAAAATTTTTATTAATATAATAAAAAAGTGCGTTAGAAATTTTATGTTATTTCGCACAAGTTCAGAAACAAAACATCATAAAAAGTTTAGATAAAAAACTTGGCTGTGTAACATTCTAAAACTTATTTACACAATGATAGAAGTGAATTGTAAACCTTCTAAACGACGTACTTCACCATCACCAATACAACGTATTTACAGGTATTTGTTTCAATGTGGAAAAACAGACTTACTCTATTTGTCCTAATTTCATAATGACGTTCAAAATTCAAAATTGTTATTCAGATGAAAAAATTGTCCCAGATGTTACAAGATGTTAGTTTTGATTAGCTTCTGGAAGCAGTAATCAGTGAATTCGGGAAAACTAAATCATAGTATGATAGCAAAGAGTCATCGGAAAGAATTCCCTGTTTCATAAAAACAAACAAAAAATGAGCATATAATACCAAAATAATTTTCCTATTTCTCCTCATTGAGACATTGTTTCACAAACAATAAGCATATTTATTGAAAAATCAAAATACTGTGAATTTGTGTATAAAAATTGTTTAAATAATGAGCAATGGTTGTTAGTTTGCAAAGTACTATAGCAAACAGTCACTGAAAAGATATTTCTATTTGATTCCCCAAACAAAAACAGGGCCTATTAATTGGAAAATCCCCAAACTGAAAAAACTCTGAAAATTGATTTAAATACCGTAAAATACCGGATTCTTTAGTTTTCCTTTTTTAGAGACATTTTATCAAAACTATAAAAAACTTTCAAAGTTTCAATCTTTGAGAAAAATACTTTATATTTCAGCTTTTAAACTTGGAAATTCAGCAAAGAGCGATCAAAATTGAATCTTCGAGAATATAATGATTGCATCAAAGTACCTAAAAAATACTGATTCAGAAATTTTAGTCCTAAAAACTTTCTTGTTATTATACCCAGAAAAGAAACGATACGAATAATAATGCGTAATGTTCTATTATCATAAAGTTTATATAGTATTTGACATAATTTATAATTTATAATTTATTCTTTACTTACCAATATAATTAAGGATAACGTCCAGCATTAATACCAAGGAAAAGATAATCCTCATTTTTTTAATGTAGGTAAGACGTATTAGCGCAGAATTTCAAGAGAAGAGTAAATAATGGATGTTCTGATGTTTCATATATATAAACTCTATTCAGAGTAAACATTTAACTCTCACACGTGCACATTTCATTTACATTGTGAACCTTAGATAATTTACGTTTTTATTTAAGGTGTGTATTTATTTTGATATACTTTGCGAATCTTAGAGACTTGAAGGCTTTGAAGAATGCCTTGTGTTACTGATAATCATAATTTAAATAAAAAATTATCTTTCCTACAATTATTTTCAGTATTAGCTCAATCACGAAAACTCTAGCGCGAAGTATAGTAGGAGTTAGTGTTTAAAATTTTTATATATAAACAATAAATATCATATAGGAGCAAAGAACACAAGTAGTTTAGGTGCTGCGTGGTTCCAACTATTTCTGGTGCTCAAATCTTATTTCAGGTTTTATGCTTGGATGGTACCACGTATGTGTTGTCTTAAAAAGCAGACACAAAAATTCGATCAGAATTTCGACCAATAGACTGTCTTTGCATCACTGTTGCATGCCCTCAGCTATCTTATACAGATAAGGTATATGCTCACTAGAACGAAAATAAAATAAACCTATAGAGGAGCAAGAAAAAACTCGCGGATTAGAAAAGTTCTAGTTACAATAGAAGCTGTTCTCACTGAGCAAGCACGTAAACATAAAAGAAGCTTGGATGTAGCACACATTGACTGCAAGCAAACGCTTCCTTCCGCACCTCATGGCTATTTGCTTAAGGTCTTACAAATTTCCAAAGTCTGCATACTGGTCATCGACTTCCTAAGTCGTGCGATGATGCTTTGAGTTACAAAAATCAAGTATTTTGATCCTGCATAATAAAGGATAACCCAAGCAATACGCATTACGATGGGTATACTTCATGGAGAACCCGTTAGTAAATTATGGTTCTAGTTTCCGTTGAAAGCATAAATAATAATGCAAAAAGCATGTGTGCCAGGAGTTTTCGTCATTTACATCTGTATATGTCCGGTTTCCTGTTGTAGCTTCGCTTCATCTATAGGAATTAAATTCAGCGTGAGTGCTTCAAAAATTTTTCTTAACAGCTTTGCAGGATTATCCGAGGCTGCAGTTTCTAGGGAAAGTAAGACAAAATCCTAAATAATATAAGTAACATTTACGTCTTTGATACTCATTGCTACCTCTGTATATTCTACTTAAATCGTAATCATTAGATACAAGTTGCCTCTTCGATAAGCTGTCATATTTATGGTGTCGTCTTTTATTTCTGAGCACCTTTTAAAACTCTGGAACACACAGAACATCTGTTAAATTAAATCAATCTGTGGCGCCATTATCTTTTAAATTTAAAAACACACTTACTACACAATCAGCCATAACTTCTTTTTCTGCTGAACTCAGCACCCTTGCTTTACAGTTTTCTTATATTTTAGATAACCACTTTGTGAACTATTCGTTTACACTTATAGCTCTGTATCACCTATTTACGTTTTGTTTTATCACTTCGTTTTCTTTCAGGGAATTTCCATGCTTTCTTCACCACTTACCCTCCCCCTTCCTGGGGGAGGGGGTTTAGCCCATTTCCTAGCTAAGCGGAAAGAAAAGAAAAGAGAAACTCCAAATTCTAACGGTGGGCCCAAGTGGCTACCTTGGAGTAAGACCTGAGATCGCAAAGAAATAAAAAAATTAGAATATATAAAAAACATTAAACTTTTAAGCCCTACTTAAGTCCTGAAATTAAACTTGTGAAGGGAGTGGTTTATTCCTAACCCAAAATGGACTCTAAAGACTCGAAAACATCATTCAACTTTCACATATATGACAATACTTTATTGATTAGTCTATTCTCGATACAATTAGAAGAATTTTCACACAATATGTAACCTAAACGTAACAGTCACGGAAGTGCGATCAAGAAGCAGTCCGTACCGACGCCATTACGTTGGAGATGGCTAACATTTCCACGACTCTAACAAGCAAAAAATCAAGTGCTAAAAGGAAGGCGCGAAATAACGGTAGTAGTATTGTTTCAAAAAGGCACACACTCGCGAATCAATAAAATTATGAAAACAACCCCAATCTTACCATCACACACAATTTTCATTGGAAATTAAAGAATCTGATTTATTTCAGAATATCATCTGTTGTACTGTATAATGCAACTGAAAATTAACCCGCTTTGCGGGGGTTTCCGACTGTCGCCTTTGGTTGGATTTCCGACTATCTGTTTTGGTCGTTACATCAGATATTAAATTTTTCCCTAATACCTCATATTTTTTGGCTGTAAGTTTACACATTTAGGTTTAGGTAAAACTACATTTTTAATAAGTTAATTTAAATTTTAATTATTGATCATTTTGGAAGCAAGGTAAACTTTACTTTTTCAGTCATATGGGGCCCACTTACAAAAAAAATCCTGAAAATATTTAACTATTGCTTAAACACTAGCTCCTTCACAAAAAAAAGAAATTAGGCTGAAGGAATTTTTAATGAAATAAGCTAAACATAATCCTCAATTCTACAGAGCAACAGCTTTTTCGAACAATACGGAAAAAATTCTACAATATCAAACAAATAATACCACAGTACCCTAATAATCTTTTTTCACTCAACAAGGCGATTTAACCATTTTTTGCGAAGTTGGGAGCTAAATTGGTAGCTGAGGAATTAAAAAAATATTATCAAGGTTGGATGCTGCAGTGAAATGTCTCCAAAACAGAAGGAATTAATTTTCACGAAGACCATGCATTGGATTATTTATCTCCAGTTTAGAAGTAGCAAGATCAATCTGAAGAATAAAACTAAACACTTGCTGTTTATTCTCGACAAAACACTCTGAGTGATATCACACATGGAGAAGGCTTGTTTAAATTACAAGAGAGAGTAGTTTCTCTGTTTAACCCGACCATTGGTTGGCACAGCCGGGTGCATTAAGGAATTAACTTCTAAAAATTAATACTTTAACAGACGATAAAAAACTTAAGGTGGCACTCAGAAATGTGTTAAACAGCGGGGCAGTTTAAGTCTTTATTCCCAACAAAATAATTGTGTGACATCCTGTAATTGTAGATACGCTGCTCCGTATTTATATTTGATTATTATATGTAAAATAAAATTATCAATACATATCGTCTTTTCTCTCACACACTTTATCGGACGTGCCGGGAAACTCAGTCACAGTAAATTATATTTGCAATTAAACATGATTTGTTAGTTCATCTGGAAAACTATCTGGCGCCCTTCAGGCAAAATTCTTTGACTTATTTACGAGCCCAATTTAAATGTAAAATTTACTAAAATTTACTAAAATACAATTAGATACTAAAAGCCAGTTATAACCGCATTGTCTGCATTTAGTTAGCCCGCAATCTGTGTGGATATAATTTAAAAACTGCTTTGTGACATCAATCACTGGCGGCTGTTTCTGGGCTGAACTAGCGCAAAGCTTATGTTCATATATGTAGAGAAGATGGGTCACTTGATGACCATCCTCATTATCATGAATTCGGAACTTTTAAGACTTTAAAATATAACAATAGCTCACTGGAGAAATCTGCTTAAAATATACCAGTCGTAATACATATGGTTCTAGTTATCCTTAGTTGTCTATGCTTAAAATACTCAATTCTTGTACCCTATTGCCTCATCGCACAACGTAGAAAGTCAATTATGCGTGAGCAGAGTTTGTAAAGTTTTAAGACTGCAAGTTAATAGTCATGTAGCACAGAAGAAACGCTTGGTTGTAGTCAGTGTATGCCATGTGCAAGTTTTTTTGATGCTTACGAGCTTGAGTGATGGCAACAACGTCTATAGTGACTAGATCTTTACTGCTTCGCCAGTTTTTGCAACATTTGTTTTGTTTTTTTACAAGTATGTCATTCTCCTCGTGATAAAAATATGGCTTATCTGCCATGTTACCTGTAAGACATTGATACATTTTTGGAAGACAGGCTATCGGTGAAAATTCAGATGAATTTTGAGCACCTGATTTTTTAGGTAACATATATGTAGTAAACTTAAACAGAAAGCCCGTCATTAGATCTGGGTGTTCAATGATCTGCTTAAAGAACCTTGTCAAAATATGATGTACACTTGTCAGCTACTTGTACCAGAAATTGTGCACCATGTCTGGAACTGGAGATTTCCAGTTACTTGCCCTTTTTAAGGACCGCTGAAACATCTGAAGCTGTGATGTTTGTCAGCTGCAATTCAGCACTATTACTTGCCCTTGCTTTCACTAGTTTCAACCACGCAGTTTTCAAATTGCATCTGTTCATTTTCCCCAAACATCCGACCAGTAGTTAGTCATGTATTCTAATTGAGGGACTTCGATATCTTGCTGGTTATTTTGTTTTAAACTCAGTTCACAATATCACCATCTTTTATCTGTCTGAAAACTTTGATTTTGCTGCCTTCGTGCACTACTTTTCTTGTACTGATCAGCTTTCTGGTTCTACTTCCTTTTTTACATTGAGTTAATCGTCATAGTATGCACCTTACTTGGCTGACATTCATATCCAACCTTTTATTCCATTGTGGATCTCGATCCCTTGCTGGGACAAAGTCTGAATTCGTTGGGCTGTTTCTGTGGCCCAACGTTCTCAAGGTGCTGTAGTTTTTCTGGAATTTCGCTGTTCACTTCATTGTTATTAATATCCGGATGTGGTTTTAGTGGACCCAGTAATTAATATTCATTATCTCTAGCAGCTGCGCCTTCAGCTTTAATCAAGTCTTTCACACGGGTAAGCCCGGTTTTTCACCCTATTTACCGACTAGGTCGAGTGAATGATGAGGTGATGATGTTTTAAGTTGAATCAATATGATGGTTGAAATCTTTCACGATGATGTTGTAGATACAAAATCATGAGCATGGTGTAGTTTAGAGGTCGTTTTTCCTAGCTGTTAAACTTAAACAGCGGCCGAGAGCATTGGAGGTGACGACAGTTACCTCTGGTTGCTTTCATAGAGCTACGATAATGGTTTCTGAAACCAACCGATTCTGACGCAACTGGAAAGTGTACATCATTCACTCTTACTCAAACTATCCTAGACGGAAAGCAAGAACGTGAAATTTACGCAAGGTCCATGTATCACCTTATGCGGCAGACGGCACAGTTAGAGGTGAAGGTTTCACCGCTTGATACTTTTTTATAGTAACCCAACTTGGTGCAATGTTAGGAGGAACAGTGTTGACGAACCAGATGAAGTGATCCCAGAAGAACAGCCTTTTGCATCTAACTTGCGATCGACTGAGCTGGGGTTTTGTTGACTTGGTGAAGAAATAAAGCTTTCATACCTCCAAGGCAGCTGATTATGAGAACTACAAGATTGACTTTCTAGCCTTGATGCAGCCTTCTCAGCTCAAAAAGAAGAGCATGATATTTCGCCTGTTTTTTCCCTTTTGCCATGGTGTTACCGTCAGTTAGTACCAATAATTCAATCACGTAAATTATCTTGGTTTTTAGATCCTGGAGGACAATATCAAGCTTTGTAGCACTGACACACAGTGGGAGGAAATCCAGTTTTTTCGTTGACATATGACAATTTTTGAGTAACTGATTAGGTCAACTTTATATTGTCTTAAATGAATGTTTAGGGACTTCTAGAATATGTATAATTTGTTTATCATTTCATTAATTTGTTATAAACACTTTAGAAAATAGTCTTAGTATCTTCAAAAGATATTCTATTCGTTAAAAATACATCATATTAATTTAGGAATGACATACAATTACAAAACTAATTGAAAAGTTTATAAGAACCATTGCTGTTTAAATTTTGACAAAGTATATAAAGAAATTAGAAATTTTGGCCCTTTCGCATAGAAAACAAATTTTTGGCATTAAACATATTTTAAGCTGTTAGACGAATGACTGCTATTCTCAAAAATAACAATAATTATTGTTAGTCAAATTCTAATTTTCTTTAAACGCTAGAATGGCTACCGATATTCCTAAAAATATTTAATTTTGATAATAATTAGTAAAATAGAACAACTTAAATTTTATAGTCTGTCATAGAAGATAATTAAATATATAATTTAAAATAAATTTACAATTTATTTAGATCGCTAAAGAAATAATTTCTTACAAAAAATTGAATTTTAATTAACGTGATGCCCCTTTAAACCAAAAACTTAATTTTTAACAAAGTAGTGCATTTTTTAATAAAAAAATAAAAGTTTAAAGAAAAAAAAACTTCAGATTTTTCAGACAAACAAAAATGATATTTGTTTGTTTTTAATCTTTTTAAACTATTAGCAAAGCAAATTGACAATTTTTTTTAAAGATATGACGAATTTTAAATCTATAGAAATAGTTGAATTCTCATCGTAATTCTTCAATTTTTTATCCAAAAAGACCAATTTTCACAAAGTAGTTGAATTTTGAAATACATAATAATTTTTTATTTAAATTATTGAAGTTTGTGAAAAAAATTAATTTTCTACCAAGACGTTTCAACTAAACTAGATATTAATTTTATAGAAAATCGAACAGTTGAATTGTCTGTCGAGAAAACTACTGCTAAATCAAAACCAAGCGAATTTTACACAAAATAGTAAAATTTGTAACAACAAAATAAAACATTTTTAGGAAAATAACAAATTTTCAAACGAAAAAATAAATTTATAGAAAAATTTTAAAGTAGGCAAAATTTGGAATTGTATACACGATTGAAGCCCGAACTATTTCTGTTATTGTTATGAATCACCGTGAAAGCATTAAATCTATTGTCAAAAGTCTATATGAGGAGAAATTTTCATATTAAAACTATCACCTTTAGTGAGCTCAGAACTTGTCAAGGCAAGCTATTAACATCTTTAACTTTTTTTAAATGGTACAGGAACAACAAAATGTCCCAAAATTCTTGTAATGAAAAAACGATTTAGGAAAATCGAAATCCAAATCAATTATACATAATACAAATTTGCTCCTCTTAAAAGAAAGAAGACAACACACCAGATTTCTCATGCACACTATCTCAAAAAAAATATTAAATTTTAAACCTTTCCCTATCAAACAATCTCAGATTTGATATTTGGTCTACATTAAACCGCAAATCATTTGACCAATCCCAGCGGATTAAAGATATTTTTTACTCTAAAAAAAATGAAAGTTTGACGAATTACTTCCAGTAAGGCACACACCACTAACTAACACCGTAAAAAACATATCTGACCATCCTCTTAGAAATGAAATGTTTTAAGCCTTATCTAAAGGACATAACTTCGCAGTAGCTTCTTCCAAAATCCCGAAAGAATAGATCATTAGTAATTTGGAATTGACAATCTTTACTCTTCCACCTGAAAAGCGAACTACATAAGACATAGGACGGCTAACATTTTACCCGAAGCCCAACTGCCCTCCTTAAACTTATCAATATAATGAAAAACGCAATTAAAAAACTTAATCGGAATAAAGACATGATGATATTATCCGCAGATAAGGCAACACAACAGTAATAATGAATAAAGAAAACTATAAAAACAAAATCATGGACCTTCTAACTGACGATACATACAAAAAGCTTAAAAAGGACCCCACAAAATCAATTGTCAGTTAGACAAAAACCCTTCTACAAACACTAAACTTGACAGCGAAGCAATATGTAAGGTCATAGCTACTAATTCTATCTCTCCAAGACTCTACGGTCTCACAAAAATCCACAAAAACAACATTCCACTCAAGCCGATCGTCAGCGCAATAAGCTCACCTACTTACAAGCTAGTACGCTTCCTTGCCAATAAACTGAATGCCTTCACACGAAACTCTGTCACTCACGTCCAACACTTTTTTCACTTTATCAAAAAGATATAACAGATTAACATTAAACAGCAAGACATCAAAGTGAGTTTCAACTGTAATAGCTAACATATGGCGACATGTTTTAAATGAACTAAATAAGTTTTTTGATTTCATAAATCAATTACGACCTAATATCCAGTTTATCATGGAAATTGAACAAAACGGAAAATTGCCCTTCTTGGAAGTACTAGTTTACAAAAGATCTTATTATACAATAGGACAGGAAGTTTACAGAAAAGCCACCCATACAAACAGATACCTACATCCCTGCTCTCGCCACAACCCATCTCAAAATCAGTCGGTCATCAACTCCCTTGTTTACAGAGCTGTATCCATAACATATAAAGATAGTTTAGAAAAGGAATTATAAAACTTTAAACAAATTGTAATACAGAAAGATTTTACAATCAAATAAATTGATAAAGCAATAGGAAAATAAAAAAAATAATTCAAAACAACCTCATTAAGAAAGATAGAGAAAAACGGCCACCGGCCTACCCTACATACAAGGTGTTACAGGACAAAAAGGAAGAATTCTCAACAAACACAACATACGAGGTCTGTCTATTAAATAACGATACTGGTTACGAAAAAGGGTTTAATTATAAACATTATTTAACATTCGAATGATCCCCTTCAATATAATCCCCTCCCCTCGCCACACAACTTTCCATAGGTTTTCTCCATTGATCAGAGCAGTGCTGGAAGTATTCTTGGGTGAGGGCCTTTAGGAGCTCTGCCGTTTTTTGCTTTAACGCTTCCATCGATTCAAATCGGGTCCCTTTCAAAGCAGATTTAATCTTCGGAAACAAAAAAAAGTCGCACGGTGTCAAATCTGGCGAGTACGGCATGTACTCGAGCACTGGTGTGCGTTAATCGGCCAAATACCGTTGCACAGATAGCGCTTTATGGGCAGGTGCGTTGTCCTGGTGCAAAATCCACGAGTTGTTCTTCCACAAGTCGGGCCGTTTCTTACGAACTCGTACTCGCAGTGTTGCCAAAACTGACAAATAGTAGGTCTGGTTGACAGTTTGACCCTCTGGAACCCATTGAGTCATCATGATACCGCTAATGTCGAAAAAAACGATCAACATTGCCTTGAATTTTGATTTGGACATCCTTGCTTTTTTCATTCTGGGAGATTCAGGCATCTTTGAATGCATCGATTGCCGCTTTGTTTCAACATTGTATTGAAAAATTCACGTTTTGTCGCAAGTAATAATGTCTTTCATCATTCGGGGATCTTCTTCTAACCTTTCAAGGAGATCTAAGCAGACCTGTTGACGCGCTTTTGGTCAGGAGTCAGATTTTTTGGCACTGACTTCGCACAGACTTTTGTCATGAGTAATTCCTCGTGTATTTTAAAACCGTTTCTTTATGGGCGTTTACAGCCTCGGCAATCATCCGCATTTTGAAACACAGTGACAGGGTGACCTTCGCACTGGTCATCTTCAGTGCTCGCTCGGCCCTCATTGAAGCGCTAACACCACTCAAAAACAAGCGCACGAGATAGAGAATTGTCCCCATAGGCCTCTTGCAACAATTTATAGCACTCAGTCGAAGTATTTTTTAATTTAACGAGAAATCTGAGATTGATACGTTGCTCCTGTTTTTCGTCACATGTGGTCACAAATACTATAGTAGTGACGACAACGTGTTTTGGTACGTAAATAGATAAGATTCCCAGATACACAACGCACAACTTGTTTTTCCCCCACTCCTCTAGGGCGCCCTCTAGGCGCGCAGTCTCGTTATTTAATAGCCAGACCTTGTACAAACCATATTTAAATCACCTGCGAAAAAAGGTCAACTTTTATACAAGCCTAAAGACAAAAATGCACCTTTCAGAAATCCAGAAGTATATAAAATCCCTTGTTATTGTGGCAAAGTCTATATTGGAGAAAACGGGAGGGCGGTGAGCCAACGTTTAAAGGAATATGAGATTAAAGTCAGGCTGGAAAAATTAACGCAATCGAAATCTTAAAGAACCCTAATAACATTAATTGGGACAACAAAAATACCATTCCGATTTGGCTTTCCGTCCTTTCGGATTTTTTAAAAATAAAACTTGATTGGCCAATCAGGTGCACCCTGTCTACATGGCGGGGCGCTCTGGCCAATCACAAGCGTCGTAGAGAGTATACATAAGAAAATCATAACCTGATACCTCAGTTTCAGTCAGCCCTAAAAAAGTGAACTGGAATGTTCACGAAATGTCGGAAATATTCATAGTTTGATTTACGATTGGAACCCGAACTATCTCTTTTATCATATTTAAAAAAATGATGAATTTTCAACCGAAAAAATTGATTTTGTAGAATAATATTAATTTTTAACAAAAAACCTCATTGCTAAGTTTCCATTTTTAAAAAAATTTATTTTTAGTCAAAAAATCGCACTATCAACAAAATACTTATAGTTTAAAGAAAAGAATTTCAAGCCTTTCACTTAATTTTCATTTTAAGTTTTTCAAACAAAAAAAATTGAGTTATACTGTCTAACATAAAAAATAATTCTGCAACTATAGATAAAACTGTTAAGTTTTTAGTTAAAAAAAATTAATTTTTACCGAAAAAATTTTATTTTTATAAAAAATTATAAACCTTAAAACAAAAAATTAAATTAAAAAACACTAAAAATCTTCATTAAAAAATTTAAGTTTCAAGCACAAATATAAATAGATTTTGGTACCAAAAACCATCTAACGTTAAACTAGGAATAGTTAGATTTTTATCTTTTAATTTTGTGAATTTTTAAAGCTAAATTTTAAAATCTTGCCATATTACATAATTGTAGAAAAAATTCCTTGAGTTTCAGTTTTTCAGGTTCCTAGCTAAAATTAAAATAAGGTTTTATCATAAAAACCTAATTTTAAGATATTATTAAAAAATACTTTAAATTATAAGAAGGCCTAAGGATTAAAAAAAATAATTGTCCTTATATTCGTGTCAAATTTTTTAATAATTTTGTATTTCCAAGAATGAACTTAAGAAACATTTAGAAGCTTTAAAATGCAGTTTAAAACTTTTAAAAAAAATTTTTAATGTAAGAAAAATTCGAGTCAGTAAAAAATACCTTCAGGAATTCACGACGCTTTAAATAGATTATAAATATTTTAAAACTGGAAGAAATTTTCGAAAATTTAACAAAAATTTCTTGATTTATTTCAAACTTTTAAAAGTTCTAAGCATCTTTTAAAAAGACTTGAATTTTTCATAATATTTTCTGAAATTCTTTAAAATAGAAATATTTCTTTAAGAGCTTCTAGATTTTTTTATGCAACGTCTGAAATATTAAAAAATCTTTTTTTTTTTAATCTTCTCAAGAATCTTTTGAAAATTCTTTTTATATCAATTTAAAAACAAAATTAAAAGATTAAATTTCTTGTTCCTAATACTTAAAATTTAATTTTAAAAGGGATTTATTAAAACACTTCAAACAATAATTTTCGACTAATTTGAATGTTGCCAAAGATAAAAAATATTCGTTAATGGTCTTTATTTAAGAGTGACTATACAAATGTTAAAATATTTTGGCTTATATACAAAGAGAAAATTTCACAATTGAGAGTTCGCTATTTAATAAAATTCAAATATAAAACAATATTTCATTATTTATTATATTCCTTGTTTGTGCATATAGCATTATATTGTAAAACGGAAGAAAAAAAAATTAGTTCTTCATCCCTATATTTAAAAGTGCTGAACATCCGGGAATAATGCTGAATAACGAAAAAATGAACAGCAAAATCACAAATTAGCTGTAATCTAAATTTGTCGAAATTTAAATTTGTCAAAAATAATTAATAAATTATTAATTTATGGTTGATTAAATTGTTTCTCTTATTTACAATTTTATAAATAGTTTATAAGTCAATAGCCAATTCACCATTTTCAGCAGTTCTATATTTAGGAATTGAAATATTTGTGGTAGTCGGTGAATTTTAGTTTCGGTTATTTTTACATTCATAATGTTATTTTTTTCTATTCAAAATTTTGACTTTTTGCGAAATTTCATAATTCGGTAATAATATATATTTTCGGCAATTTTTTTTATTAATGTGTGTATTATTTATTTATTATTTTACTATTTTTATAGGTTCTGAATATCCATGCAATTTGTTTGTTTGAATTGTGTCAAGTATTCCGCTTTTTCTTTCATTAGAAAAATCTGTAAGTGGGTACATAAGTCTCATTTACTACCTGCCTTTATACGGCACAAAGAAAAAAATGATTTTTAAGATTTTTAAATTTTTATATATTTTTCCCATTTTTCCAATTATTTATTTGTTAAAATTTTTTAACACTCAAAGCTTGAAGCAAATTAGAACCTAAAAACATATACTCAATGAATTTACGCAACATAGAATGCTACATTTTTTAGAAAATTCGAGATTTTTATAATATTTGTAACCTACCCAGGAAAAATAAAAATATATTTGCACATAATTTCGAAATCAAAATTTAGAAGTTCATTTTACATTGCAAAACTTTACAAAAATAATTTAACGAGTGCTAATTATAGCCAAAATTAAATAACATAAACTTGAAGTTAATAATAAATTCATGTTATTCAATTAAAATAAATTACACTTCAATCCCTATGTAATGTAATATTGTGAAAAAAGCGGCTAATAATTAATTGATGAAACAGAGATGTTTTAATGTAAATAAACATTTATTATGCAAATTATATCCACTATTCAATTAAATAAAATTGAAATAAAGAATCAATTTATGTCACCCAATTTTAAGAAACTCAATATTAATCTTTATTTCATTTAATATTTTGAAAAAATTATTCAGCTAATAATTCATTAATTATTTCACAGCATGAGAAGCTTTTTACTGTAATTTCCACTAAAGCATTCAAATAATTTTTACCTAATACCTTCTTTTATATTTGAAATTTTATTTCTTAAAATTTAAATTATTAATAACATTTTAAACTAATTCCAGAAATTATGAGTTTTAATGGAATCAATTAATATTTAATCAATTCACACCACAAAAAGCCTTAAAGATTCATTACCATTGAATCATTTTAATAATTTACACATTCTTTTTTCATTAAATTTGAAACTGCACTTTTATATATTTAATTTATTAATATCCTTTGAAATTAATTTTTGTTAATTGAATTCATTTATATATTATTTTTGAAATTGAATTTAGACTCTCATTTCAAATCACAATCATCAAGAAAATTGTATAATTTAAATATAGGTATCCTAAAGAAAAAATGAAATTTGTGGAATAATTCCAGAAATATTAAGTTTTAACAGAATGTTTTATTAAATATTGAATCATCTCAAAACAAAAAAAAACGTTAAACTATTATTTTTATTAAAACATTCAAATAATTTTCACTTTATATATTTTTTAAATTTGACTTTGTCTTTGTTAAAATTTAATTAATTATACGCTAATAAATATAATAAATACATAAATAACATAAAAATCATTAAAGAATCAATTTCATTGAAACTTAAAGATATGTTTTAAAAATAAAAAAGGTAAAACATACTGACATATAATTTTAAAGATTTAATTCTAAAATCTATTTTTTTAATTAAACAATATATAACTTCAATATTTATTTAATTTAATGTTCTAAACAAAATTAATCAGCTAATAATAATTAATTAAAGAATAACATAAAAAGCATTAAATAAATTATTTTCATTGAATCATTGGGATAATTTTTATTTTAGGTCTCTTTTCTTCCTAATGTGCACTTTCCTTTCTGCTACTTGGATTAAGTAATTAATTAACAACTAATTAATTAGTTTCTAAGATCAAAAACCATAAAAGAATTATTTTCATTAAAAAATATAAATGATTCTTATTTTTTATTTTATTTTAAACTCAAAATTGCAATTTTGAAAAATGAATTCCGTTAGTCACACATTGTACGTGTATCAGAGGAGTTATAATCACACTAAAAAAATAAATAAATTGTTCTTTATAATATAACACCGTGGCAGCGCTGCATGGAAAAATATGGCAAAAAAATGAATTGCTGAAAATATAAATACTCTGGAGTCACAATCTCAAACACAAGACGTATTATGGGTCTACTGAATAAATGGAAACAAACTTTAGTTTGTACACACAAAGGTCCCTCTTATATATACTTTAAATACATAAATTCTAGTTTATATTATAACACTGAGGTGGCGCCATGAACTTGGAGAATCTTTATATTAATGAAGAATAGACGACAGTAATAGAAGTGGAAACAATGTGGTATTTTCCTACTTTAATATATTATTACAACCATATAGTCGATTCCTACAATACTACAATACTACCAAGATGGAGGTTACCACTTTTCATATGATGGACTGCATGCTTTCGTAGAACAAAGTTCCAAGTACCGTTGCCGCACAGCCGTTTCCAACTCTCGTGACATTGGGCAGAACAGTGGAAGCACCACCCTGGCTCAAATCAATCAAATCGTTTTGGCCCAGGAAAAAAGGAGGTGAGGGTTAACATCCACAAAAAGTCGAAAAACAAATTTTAAAGAGCATCACACAATACATATATTTGCTGAATTCGATAATATACATTGACTTTTTAATACAACTGATAATTATATTGATTTACTGAATTGTACGTTCTTGGTTCGCTTGACAAAGTTGCAGCTTACAAAGTTATTGTCCTACCTCGAACTCCTTTCTCAAAACTTTTACGTGTAAATGTTTTAGGCTCACATTCAACATGCTCATATATGAGCAGAAAGTACCCTATTTAGCCCCATTAAAAAAAGGGTTCTGACAAGGCCCTGACTAGTTTCCCTTACGTAAGGTATTGGCGAGTTTAAGCGTTACACCCTTGTCAGGTTCCAGCCAGTTTTTCTGACCAGGATCACACCAGAAGTAGGGAAAACTGACCGGAACCCTACTAGACCCACATCAAGGACTCGGCGCGCGGGGAAAGGTCATAGGCTGGAGCGAGGCCCAGGGACCGCTATTGCAAGTATTTACGAACGTTCTTTTTTGGACTCCTTTCTGAAAACTTTCAGCTGTTAATCTTTTAGGCTTACAATCAACTGGCTTATAACTGCCAAGAATAGTAGTTTGACAGGTGCCATTGCGTGATAATACGGAATAAGTGACATATGTCGATCAGACAATGGATAGTTATCTCTACCATATGCAATAACCCGTTGACCATTTTCATCAAACACTAATGCTAATAGATTGTCTATATTTAATCCAAGTGTCCAACCGTTTTCTACTACTGGTGTTCGAAATTCAAATGCTTGTGTTGCAAAGAATTCGCCACCCCTTTTAATTGTGTGATACGGATAATTTATAGTGCCCGTGGGTTCAAGATCACAAAACTCCTGGAACATTTGCGTGATGTACTCTCCTTTAGGTGGATTTTTCCGTGTATAAGGCTTTTTAGATGATGATTCTTTAGATGATGATCCTTTAGATGATTGTTCTGTAAGAAAAAATATAAATTATTATATATTGGCGTAAGGGCCATGGAAATTTTCCGTTCTTCACTTGAAAATTTCCCATACACGTTAAGAATACCGTACTAAAAAATCTTATTTTACAGGATTTCACAAAATATTAGGAAAAAGTTCTAGCTTTTTTAAAACTTATTTATGACTTCTAGAAGTTTTGCAGAATTAAAACATATTCTGTTCCTGTTCTTGAAAATATTTTTAGCTGACTCAAATTTTTCTTGAAATTCTGAAAAATTATTTTCCAATAAATTAAATGAAATTACTGATTGCCTTAAAACCTTTGAAAATTATTTTAATTAGGGGCATATGATACTTTACCATGTGAGTATCCATTTTTCCACACTTTTTATCCACAATTTTGAAGTTTGTTTTTTTAGAAACTTTAAAATAAATCTGTAATTTCAAAAATCTTTTACCGTTTAAATTTCTTCTTTATTCTCTTCAAATATTTGCCACATTTATAGAATGTAATAATTTTTTGTTTTGTTTTTAATATTACCAAATTGAATGCTTTTGCTTTAAAATCATTCGCTCTATTTCAAAATTTAAGTAAATATTTTGAAATCTTTTACAATCTTTTACTATAGTTAATTTCTCAAATTAAAAAATGAACCTAACGCATTTATGCCATTGTCCTGAATTTTTACAAAAGTCCTTAAGATCTTATAAGTTTTTATTGTTTTTGAAACGTTTTATATCTTCTAAATATCTCTTAAATTTAATAAAAATTTTTCCTAAATTATATTTTCCGTAAAATTTTGATTTAGAAAATTTTACACTCTTTTTAAAAATTTCAGAAAATAATCTGAAACGTTCTGTAATCTTTTTCTACGTGCTCTTAGAAATTAAAAATTAAAAAATTTGTCTTTAAAACTTGAAATTATTCTTAAAACTGTTTAACATATTTCCATAAATCTTTTAAAAAATTAAGTCTCAAAATCTTTCAAAATTAATAAAAAGCTTTTATATCTTTGTTCAAATTCATCAAAATAAGTTTTTTTCCATAATATGAATTTTCTTATCTCTTTGAAAATGTTTTGTTTGACTAAAATTAATTAATTCAGGCGAAATTATGTAAAAAATAGAGACTTTAGGTAATTTAAATAGATTTTTAATTATTTAAAAAAATTTAAAGAGATTATAAAATAATGCAGAACAACAAAATGTTTGTCAAAAAATGTCAAACATTTTTTAAATGATCCAAGAAGGTTTAAGGATTTGCCAGCGATGTTATTAGTTTTTAAGGCAGTTTAGGTTATTTTAAAGAATTCCATGAGTTACTGAAAAATTAATCAAAAAGATTTCAATGAATTTATGGAGATTTCAAGAGTCTTAATTTTTTTAATATTTTAAGGAATTTAAGACGTTTCGAAAGATTTTAATTAATTTTTCTCAATTTCGAAGGATTCAAAATGATTTTCAAGAAGTTTAAGAAATTTAAAAATAATTCTGAGTAGTTTAAGGATGATCAAGAAATGTTAAGAGATTTCTTGACAGGATTTTATAGTTTTCCTTTATAGTATTTAAAAAACATTCGAAAAGGTTTAGTAATGTACAAGAGATTTTATAAGATTTTAAGACATTTTTAGTAATTTTAACAAATGTGAAGCGAGTTCTTGAACAGTTATTTGAAAAGAGTTTAATATATTTCAAGAGATTTTGAAGTCAATTTTCAAATATTTTTAATGCTTTCAAAAAATTTAAAGGGAGTTCAAAAAAATTCGGAGATCTTTAAGGATTTTGAGGAATTTAAGTGATTTTAAGGAATTTATTAGGGATTCGACGGCATTTTAGAGTTTATTTTTAAAGGATTTAAAAATATTTCAATAAGTTTTAGCATCTTGAAAAAATATCTAGTGATTAATTGAAAAAAAAATTTGAAAAGATATCAACGGTTTTGAAAATTTAAGATGCTTTTAAAGATTTTACATTATTGTAAAGAATTTGAAGGGATTTAAAAAAAAAATTCGGAGAAGTTTAAGGATTTTCAAGAAATCTCACAAGATTTCTGGGAAGATCACAGTCTTTGTATATTTTTATTTTCTCCTTGTACCTTTCAAAATGCAAAAATAAGCGATTTAAAATTTTTTAAATACACTTTAATGCCCTACCAAAATTCCAAAACACAAATATGATCCAAAAATCAAATACTACATTTTTACATATAATTGCTAGTTTAAAGCAATTTCCTTCGTTTTTTTCATACCAATTACTAAAAGACAATCTGACTATTTAACATGACTTTTAAAAAAATTTTCAGTTGTTTAAAAAAATATAAATCATTTAAACAATTATTTATTTCTAAAGAATGTAAAACAATAATCGCATTTTCTGATTTAAAGTTCGGTTTATTGGCAATATCATTGTTTACGATTTAAATTAAAAATACGGATCCTAGCTGAAAGCGGTTCTCAGCAAATTGGTCATTTATATAATTTAGACGAAAACTGTTGTTAACTAAAATTTGCATCGCTTGTAAAAAAATTTTAATTTTTTTTTAGATTAACAACTTTGGTTTAATTTGGTTTTTTTCGTAGTTTTTTTTACGAAAGTTATAAACAAATTTTGAAAAATCGAAAAATCCAATTTTAATAATAACGTGGTTATTCTTTGGAATATAAATTTGGTTGGTCATACGGTCAACATAAAATAACAACAAAAGGTTCTGATTTTGCTGAATCAATTCTGTATTTTGTCCATAACTATAAAAATCTTACGTTTCGACCTTTATTGCAGGTCTTCTTCAGA
>JAAAKG020112324.1:0-15406 GCA_010014905.2 Druon quercuslanigerum
GTAGGTCCCCCTCCCACCACCAAAAAGGGTGTGGGAGGTGTGTTAAGGAATAGGAAGAGGGTGAATGAAAAAAAAAAAAATGTAAACCCTTAGGGGACACATTAGAAGCTTCCACTAACTAACTATAATTTAAATAATATAATAAAATATAATTTATATAATTCGTATATTTTGGTTAAATACAACTGTGTTTCATTCCAAATGAAAATCTTTTTTATTTGAAATAGTATAAATTTATTTTTCTTTAAGAATTCATCTATTTAAGTTGAAAGTTCAACTAAATTGGTTGAAAAGTATCTTGCCTCAAATTCAAAAATTCTGGTAAAAATTTCAACTTTTTGGTTAGAATGTAACTTTTCTGCTGATAATTTATATTTTTGGTTAAAATAATTTTAACTATTATATTTTTTGTCTAGAATTCGTCTATGTTTGACAAAAATTCATGCTTTTTTTTTAAATTCATATTTCCAGTTTGTAAATTCAACAATTTACATTTTTTCTTTCAGAATTTGGCATTTTCCGTCAAAATTTATTCCCTTTACTAAAAAAAATATTTTTTTGGGTTGATAATTGAACTACTTTGGTATAAAATCAACTTCGATTGTCAGAGGATTCAGTTATTTTGTTGAAAATTTATCTTCTCTGATTGAACTCATCTGTGAATTCAACTATTTCGGTAAAATAATAAACTAGTTGGTTGAAAAATGAGCACAAATTTTTATTAAAAATTAAATTCTTTTTTTTTGAAAAGTAATGATTTGGATTGTGCAATTCATCTCTTTTGTTAAAAATTTTACTATTTTGGCCGAAAATAAAATTTTTTTGGAAAAGTAACTTTTTTGTTGAAAGAGCTTTCTTGTAGCTTAGAAAATAATTTTTTTCAACAAGAAAATTTCACCTTTTTCGTTAAAATTACAATAACTTTTTCAAACTAAAAAATGGTATGAAAGATCATTTGCATTCAAGATTATGTTAATATCACATTCTTAAGCAGCTTCAATCAATTGTATAAAAAAATCAGTTATTGCAATTAAATTCAAAATATCATTTCACTTAATGAAACTAAAATGTAGTACATTTATAGTACACTAAGAAATGTTTTATTGGGACTAGTAAATGAAGATTTGAATTATTCTAAGGACAAAATGAGATTTTGCATTCATCATTAATGCTGAAAAGCTTTTTAGCATATAAATGTGAAAACCCAATATCTCTGTCGAAAACTCATGAATATGAATAATGTAGGTTTAACGTCCTAATGAACCTTTTATTAATTTGAACCAAGAAACTCATAAGATACGAAATTAAAAGATTTTATTACAAATAGAATATCTTAATTGTTAATTCATTTGGTGTATTTTTAGTCTGAATTTGAGCTTCGTTATCTGAATTCTAGAATTTACATTTAAATTCAAAAAAATTCATATTGAATTATGAATTATTATAATTAAATTATGCTTGATTCCAAAATAATTTTACTGAATTTAACCCTTAAATGGCACACCTCAAAATAATCACATTACTGACATAAGGGGTGTTTTACACCCCACGTGATTTAACGTGTATTGTAAAGCCTGCACTGCATATTTTTTAACAAAAATTTTATAGGATATAGCTTAAGATCTCTTTTTAAATATCCAACTAGTTTTGTAAATATTTTTTTCATTTTAAGATAGTTAAAAAAATGTTGAATAAAAAACCCGAAAAAATGAGTTTTTTTACATAAAAATTCATAGCCCGCGTAATTTAAAATATTTGTAGCTAAAAATTAATTGACATAATCTTGAAATACTATGATTTCAGCACAAAATTACTGTAATGTTGTACCTTAAAAAAAGGTATTTATTTCTAGATATGAACACGTTGTTTTTTGGAAAAGTTGAGCACTATATTGTATAGTATTTAAACCAATTTTTATTTATAAAAATGCATTTAAAAAATGTTTTGCAAGTAAAAAATATATAAGAGTGATTGATACAATTGTTCAAAAATCTTATTACATTGAAACAGCATGCCGCGCGTGGCCGTAGATTATAAGCCATCTATAAATGTATAAAATACTATAACATATTGAGAAAAAATTTCTTTTTCACATTAAATAGTATTCTTTGATTAGGAATAAGATAAAAAGTAAACAATTTAAAAGTGATGCTAATAAATTCCAGAAGCGACACATTCGATTTTTTTAAAAACCTAGAATACTTCATTGGAGCGCAAACTTTTTTTGGGGTGGCATACACCTAAGGTGCCATTTAAGGGTTAATTCTAGCATTTATTCAGACGTGTTTAAAAATAGATTTAGGATAAGTCAAAACTTTTATAAAACCTTTCAAATTAAATTAAAATTAAATACTTAATTTTAGACGAGATTTTAAATTAAATTCCGTAGTACACTTCTTATATTTTTAAATAAATGCCTAATATATCTTAGAGACATTGAATTAATAAAAAAAAATTTTGAAACCGATTAATTTAAGACAAAATACAACAACTGTGCCAAGGCCAGAAAAATTTTCATTGGTCCCTATTTAATTGGTCCTACTCCTCACTTCTCCTACTTCCCCTCCTGACGTTTCCCTTCTCTCATTTTGCCTACTTCCTCTTCCATTAATTCTCGTCACTTTTCTACTTTCTTTCTCCTATTTTTCTATCCCTTCTTCCCCTTATTTCTCCTCTTAGGTAAAAAGTACGACGGACAGACGGACACCGAACCTAAACTATAAAGGTTTCTCCCTTGACAAACCTGATTATTTATCATATATTATGAATCTTTAATCAGCCCAGACAGAATAATTTTTCGAAATTATATTCCTTCAAATGATTTAACTGGCTTTAAAATAAAAACATCATGCACACAGGCAAGGGTTTTGTGAACAATAACTTGAATGACGATACAGATCTGTATTAAAAAACGTCGTTCAACATCATCAACAAATTAACGCATACTGATAGACGTCACCAATGGATATTTTTGCATGTAACCATTCTAATCAAGATAATTTTTTGAAATTATTGTCCATAAAATTATTAATTTGGTTTAAAACAACAAACATCATGAACATCTGCAACGCTTTAAAAAAATTTCAAGAAGATTAAGAAGTCTACACATCTAGTATCGTCAAAGAATGACAAAGTCTACCTTTTTACTTTGAAACCTCTATAAAAATTGTGTGTGAACAATATCTTGAATGAGGATACAGATCTGTATTGAAAGATGTCACACAACATCAACAAATAAACACATAAACACATCTAAAATACTTTTTCGAAATTCCTTAATTAAATTAACTTAAATTTCTTTAAACTATATTGATTGGCTCTAAACTTTAAAAAACCATATAATATGCAAAGGTTTCTTTAAAAGAATTGAAGAAGATAACGAGTTCTACACATGTAGCCTCGTCAAAGAATAGAAAAGTCTTGCTTTGTACTCTGAAAAACTTAAGAACCAAAGAAGATTTTATTTAGACCTTCAACAATCTTTTGTGAAGAATAACTTGAAGAGGATGCTATATCGAAAAAAGTCGTTAAAAACAGAGTCAAATAAACGCATATAATGGTAGACGTCGCTAATGGATACTCATTTATTTAGCCATTTTGATAAAGATAATTTTTTGAAAATATTATCCCTTAAATTATTGAATTGGTTTCCAACAAACATCATAAACATCTGCAAAGGTAAAAACCTCGGTTCCTACAAAAAATTGGAAGAAGCTTGTGATTACTACACATCTAGTGTCCTCAAAGAATAGAAAAGTCTTCCTTGTTACTTCGAAAACCCTACTACAATCTTTTTTTGAACAATAACTTGAAACAGGAAATAGATGTGTATTGCGAGACGTCGGTCTACAGCATCAACAAATAAACGCTTAATTAAAACACTGAAATTTCTTTAAAATAATTTGATTGGCTTTAAACTAACAACATCATGAACAAATGCAAAGGTTTTTACAAAATATTTTAAGAAGACAACGATTTCCACACATGCAGCATCATCAAAGAAATGCAAAGTCTTCCTTTTTACTTTGAAAGATCTACAAAAATCTTTTTTGAACAATTACTTAAGTGAGGATACAGATCTTTATGGTAAGATGTCGTCAAACAGTATTAACAAATAAATTCATATATACTCATAGACAATACTAATGAATATTTATTTAACCATTCCATCTAAAATAATTTACTAAACCGCCTTGGGTAAATTAACTTGAATTTCTTTTAAATAGTTTGATGGACCTTAAACTGAAAACACTATAAACATATAATAAGGTCTCTTCAAAATAATTGTAGATGATAACGATTTCTACACATTTAGCATTGTCAAAAAATGGAAAAGTCTTCCTTGTTACTTCGAAAACCCTACAACAATCTTTTTTGAACAATAACTTGAATCAGGATATAAAAGTGTAATTAAAGACTCCGTTAAACAGCGTCAACAAATAAACGCAAATACATACTGGTAGACAGCACTAATGGATATTTATTTATTCAACCAGTATATCTAAAATAATTTTTTGAAATGGCTTAATTAAAATACTTAAATTTCTTTAAAATAATTTAAATAGCTTTAAACTAACAACATCATGAACAAATGCAAAGGTTTTTACAAAAGATTTTAAGAAGACAACGATTTCCACACATGCAGCATCATCAAAGAAATGCAAAGTCTTCCTTTTTACTTTGAAAGATCTACAAAAATCTTTTTTGAACAATTACTTAAGTGAGGATACAGATCTTTATGGTAAGATGTCGTCAAACAGTATTAACAAATAAATTCATATATACTCATAGACAATACTAATGAATATTTATTTAACCATTCCATCTAAAATAATTTACTAAACCGCCTTGGGTAAATTAACTTGAATTTCTTTTAAATAGTTTGATGGACCTTAAACTGAAAACACTATAAACATATAATAAGGTCTCTTCAAAATAATTGTAGATGATAACGATTTCTACACATTTAGCATTGTCAAAAAATGGAAAAGTCTTCCTTGTTACTTCGAAAACCCTACAACAATCTTTTTTGAACAATAACTTGAATCAGGATATAAAAGTGTAATTAAAGACTCCGTTAAACAGCGTCAACAAATAAACGCACATACATACTGGTAGACAGCACTACTGGATATTTATTTATTCAACCAGTATATCAAAAATAATTTTTTGAAATGGCTTAATTAAAATACTTAAATTTCTTTAAAATAATTTAAATAGCTTTAAACTAAGAATATCATGAACAAATGCAAAGGTTTCTTCAAAATAATTAAAGAAGATAAATATTTCTGCACATGTGTCATCGTCAAACAATAAAAATGTCCTGCTGCAAAGGTTTTTACAAAAGATTTTAAGATGATAACGATTTCGATACATGTAGCATCATCAAAACATGGAAAAGTCTTCCTTTTTACTTTGAAAGCCCTACAAAAATCTTTTGTAAACAATTACTTAAATGAGGACACAGATCTTTATGGCAAGATACCGTCAAACAGTACTAACAAATAAATTCATATTTACTGATAGACAACACTAATGAATATTTATTTAACCAGTCTATCTAAAATAATTTTTTGAAACGCCTTGTTTAAATTAACTTGAATTTCTTTCAAACAGTTTGATGGGCCTTAAACTAAAAACACTATCAACAAATACAAAGGTTTCTTCAAAATAATTGTAGATGATAACGATTTCTACACATGTATCATCTGCAAGAAGATGGAAAAGTCTTCCTTGTTACTTCAAAAACCCTATAACAATATTTTTTGAACAATAACTTGAATCAGGAAATAGATGTGCATTGAAAGACGTCGTTAAACAGCATCAACAAATAAACGCATACATATGCTGGTAGACAGCACTAATGGATATTTATTTATTCAACCAGTATATCTAAAATTATGTTTTTAAATGGCTTAATTAAAATAATTGGACTGGCTTTAAACTAACAACATCATGAACAAATGCAAAGGTTTTTACAAAAGATTTTAAGAAGATAACAATTTCCACACATGCAGCATCATCAAAACATACAAAAGTCTTCATTTTTACTTTGAAAACCCTACAAAAATCTTTTGTGAACAATCACTTAAATGAGGATACAGATCTTTATGGCAAGATGTCGTCAAACAGTATTAACAAATTAACTCATATTTACTGATAGACAACACTAATGAATATTTATTTAACCAGTCTATCTAAAATAATTTTTTGAAACGCCTTGTTTAAATTAACTTGAATTTCTTTCAAATAGTTTGATGGGCCTTAAACTAAAAACAATATCAACAAATACAAATGTTTCTTCAAAATAATTGTAGATGATAACGATTTCTATACATGTAGCATCTGCAAGAAAATGGAAAAGTCTTTCTTTTTACTCTAAAAACCTCAATAACTGAAGAAGATTTTTGCTTGGATGTTAAAGATTTATTTTTGAACAATAAAAATAATGTAAACATTGATCTCCATCGGAATGTGTCGTTAAAGAACATCAGCAAATAAAAGGATACACTGATTGACTAATAGAAGCTTGAATAGAATTTAACCATTCTAACCTAAATAATGTTTTAAAATTATTTTCGTAAATATTATTTTAGTTGGCTTTATACAAACAACATCATTAACGACTACAAAGGTTAATACAAATTATTTGAAGAAGAAAACGATTACTACACATCAAGGAGTAGAAAAGTCTTTCTTTAACTATAAGAAACAAAGAAAATTTTTGTTTAAATCTTCAACAATCTTTTTTGAACAATAACTTAAAGAGGATACAAATCCATATCAAACCGCATCGTTAAACATCAAAAAATAAGCGCGTATACTAATAGAAGCCTTTAGTGGATATTTATTCATGATTGCTAGCTATAAATAAAATGTAAGTGGAAACGCCCGAGATCGAATTCACAGCTAGTTCCATACTTTGTTGTTATTCCTTTTCCTTTTCTCCCTTCTTTGGTACTTGAAACGGCTATTTATGCACAATAATCAAGTTGTGAAATAAGTACCTAAAGATACTGGAGTATGAAAACGCATTTATGGTCTACCCTGCAGCGATGTAAAACGATAATGGTGGCAATGGTGCTTGTGGTGAAGTCGGTGGTTTAGTAGAGCCCAGGGGTGGGTAGGTACTTCTTCGATACGTACTTTCTGGTGAGATTTTGTGCTCTATGGAAGTGCATGGAACGCGTTTGTTCGCCTCTATATGCACACATCTCGTTCCAGCGTATAGCTACGTGACCGTAGATACGTGAGCTACGGGCTTTCCTACATGTTCCAAAGTATTTACTGGTACTGAAACGTAACAGATGGTAAATGTGGGTATAGTAGACCCACATGCAAGCTCAGAACCTTATTCGAGATTTGTTGCCTGACGCTTGGAAACTGGGATTCTACACTCTCCCGAAATCTTCCACCAACGCATCGGTTGATGTAACAATTGTAGCACTGATTATACGACACATGGAGTCTCCCATTCCCTTGTTACCCTTAATTTCCCGTCTTCGGGTGTATTCGCTTTAAGCGGGAAATAAATTCTTGAAAATTTCCCGGTTTATTTCCGATCATTGAACATTTTTGACGGGTTATTAGAGAAATATTTTTTAGTGAGCAGCAGTTAATACAATAGCAGGATGACCACTGAAACTCCAAACAAAAAATCCAGGCCTTTTCCTGGTCAAAATTACTGTTTTACCGATCGAACTTAGAGATTTTATAATAATTATTATTCAATACTAATTCTATTGTTATATACATTTTAACAAGAACGAAACATTTTTTAGAACTTATCGAAAATATAAAATTTAAATTGTGGAGTATGGAAACAAAACTGCATACATCTACTTGAGTTTATTTCTCAAGATTTAAGGATGTATTATAGCTTGAAATTCATTGATTAAAATGATTTTACATGTTTAAAATTTTTTAAATTTTACGTAATTAATCCGTAATTGAAAATTAAATTAATTTTATATTATAGACAGACGTTAAAACTAACAAGAAAACAAATTATCAAATTTATGATATTTCAAACATACACAATCGTTATCCTAATTTTTGCAAAAAAATCATTTATCACGTTTTGTTTGCTTACGATTTCAATGTTCACAGGCCAAATAACTCTTAAAGCACGGGAAACAATGCAGTTTAAAAAATAGGAAAAGCAATTCTGTTAAATAATATTAATTTGGGAACCACCTTCCTTAGATTTTAAGTCAAAATATATTTGAATTTTCAACAAAATAGAAAAATTTAAAACGAAAAAAATGAATTTTTTACAAAATAGTGAAGTTATTTAGATAAAAATTTGAATGTTCAAGCAAAAATTTGACATCGTATCCCAAAAAGATGGATTTTCATCAAGGTCATTCTCAGCGAATAAATATAAATTTTCAAACCTTTTGAATTTTTAACAATAAATAATTTTTAACCAAATACTTGAACTTTCCAGGAAAGCTTCATCGAATTTTCAAACGAACAAAAAAAATTCCAACAATTCCGAACCAGAAATATAATAGTACAATTTTCAATATAAAAATAAACAAATTTTAAGCTAAAAATACGACTATTCTGCCGAAAGATGAATTTTTAATCCAAAAGGACTAATTTTTTATCAAAAAAGACGAATGACGAGCTTCGATATTTCAACGAAAATGGTTGGTAACACTATTCAAAATTTCGAACACATTCTTTTTTAAGAACAAAACAATATTTTTTACTACGACGATCATTTTGTTGCCAAAGCAAATGTATTGTTAGCAAAATATTTACACTGTTATCCAAGAAGATACATTTTAAACTAAAATTATGAATCTTAAAAAAAAATTCCAGCGGAATAAGAAAACTTGCAATGAATATTTTCAAAAATTTGTTTTGTAAATTGTAGATATCTTTTTGAAATTTTAGAAAATCTTTTTAAATACATACTCTATTATAAATAATTTTTAAAAATTCGTTTAAATTTTCTCATAAATCTTATGAAAAAAATTGTATTACTTCGAAGCCTCTTAAATTCCTTAAATAGCTTCAAAATGTTATTTTGGAATCTTGAAAAAGCCTCATTTAAAAAAAAAGCTAAATCTCTATAAGTTTTTAATTATTTTTTATCTTTTCAAAGGTTTTAAATATCTCCTTAAATTATTCAAATATTGTTTTTTAATTTAATTTAAATAAATATTTAATTTTTTACACAGAAAGTAAATGATAATTAAACCAGAAATCTTAAGAAAATTATTTTATTTTCTTAGAACCTTTCAAATTTCTTTGAAAGCTTCGAAATCATAAAAAATTTAGTTTTTGTTTACAATTTTTTTAAATCTCTTAAAATGGCAACTTATTTTTTAATCCCAAAAACTTTTAAGCCATATCTTTAAAAATAATACGAAATTTTCTTAAAATTCTTTTAAATTTTGCAAAATGAAACAAATTGATTTAATATCTTGATGATTATTTTTTTTTTAAATCATCATCTATGCGCGTGGCGGCTTGCTTCGAATTTTACACAAATCTTCAAACCTTCTCTGATGAGAATTAAAAAATTTTATTATCTCGAAACCTTTCAAATTCCTTAAAAAGGTTTAAAATTTTATTTTGAAATTTTTTAAAAGTTGCATCTTGTTTAAATTTTGTGTAAACCTATTTAAGTTTTCCAATATTTTCAAATCTTCTTAAACATATTTAATTCCTTTTAAACTTAGTCGAATTTTTTTTTCAAATTTAATCTTGCAATGAAGAAAAATTTTACTTTAAAATGGTCAACATTATTTTTCGAAATTTTAGGACATTATTTGAAATGTTTTGAAATCTTTTTCAATTTTTAAAATTTCCCATGAATATATGATAGTGCTTTGCTTATTTCTGACAAAAAATCAAAAAATGGATTTTTTTAAAAAGAAATCTCCTCTCCTCAAAATGTTTCTCTTCTTTTCTTTTTTTTCACAATAATCTTATACCCGCGTAAAACACGCAGGATTGTGCTCCGTAAAAAAAGAAATAACAAAACATGGACAAATAAAATGTTTGCTAGTTTTTCCTTAAAATAGTCTTTTTATGTTTTTAAAACAAATCGCCGACTTTGAAAAAATTTAAACTGCTATTTAAACAATTAAAATCGTTTTTTAATCAAAACAATCATTATTTCCTTTTTTCTTCCTTTTACCCTTAAATATAAATTCATCCATTCGCTTTTGAAAGTTTAAAAGCATGTTTAAAATTCCTTTAAAAATATTTCTAGGTCACACACCTTCATTTTCTTTTATTCGGTGAAACATTAATCTTTATCTTTTATGATAAACTGGAATGGTACATTTGTAAGACATGTGGATCAACATATTTTTTGTTTAAATATAATTATGAATACTGCATACGCATATATACGGATGGTGGAAAATAAAAATGAAATAGTGAGGAGATATGAAGGTATATCGAGGTAAAAATTTCTCTCGCAGACAATTTCACTCTTTTTCCCTTTTTTACTTCAGCCTCGCTTGCATTGCCCGCCAGCTAGAATAAACATTATTATTGAATTTGTTGAGAAATGTGCACGTAGAAAAGAATAATTTATTGTAAAATAATAAGTTAAACTTGTTTTTTTCTGAAAAATGTTGTAATTATCTGTATTATCAATTAAAGAAGTAATTCGTTTCATCTTACGGGCGCCTCAAAAATGAAAACGGAAGATCATTCCAAAACAAGCATAAGATTACAAAACAAAAGCACAAGTTAAAATGGAAAATTCCAGTCAGTAATAAAAATATATACAATATAAGAAATCTCTTAAAATTATAGACTTCAATTACATGAAAAACGATGCAATATTTTTAAATATAAAGAACTCTGTATTGGTTAGGATGGACAAACAGAAATTGAAATTTTCAGAAAACTACTGAAGAGGAATCACGAAACTGAATTAAATTTAAAATTGTGAAGAAGAAAGATAATGAAATAAGTTGCGACTAAAGAAGATGTCATCATTTTCTAAATAAATCTTATTAATTTATTTTATCAACAATTGAGACTCCGGATTCTATAACCACGCATAAAATTTGCCTAGCCGCTTCAGACCGCTCGAGTTGGCCCTGATGACTTGAAAATCAGTTTTCAAAAATTTAACTTTTTAAACCATCAGTTTGTAGACAATTTAATGGCGCATCTTCTTTCTCTCGACAAAAAAGTTGTATCTTTTACCGTTTCTGTAAAAAATCAAAAAGACTTCATTTTTCAGACCAGCAAATTTACTCAATATTTTCACTTCAACTTGCTCCGAAAGACAAAGTTCTTTATATTCTAAGATAAAAATTGAACACAATATCCTTCAAACTGTTCTTAAGATAACGCGCAATTTAAAATTGATTTATTTTGTTAAATAAAAAAGTTATACATTTTTTTGGTAATCTGTGTCAAAATAACGTTAGACAATTTTCAAACGCTTCGTTTATCGAGGGAATTTTGAGTAAGCCCAAGCTTTCAGCAATGAGAATGCTTAGTAGGATATAATTAAGTTTTCTGAAAAGTTTTACCCTAATTGAATTATTCGTTAACAAAATATGAGCATTTTGATAGCATTGATCAGTGCGTGATAGGTAGGTGACAATTTCGGAGTCTCGACCTGTTCGAAAACACCCCTCACCTCTGGACTGGAATTATTTCAGTCTATTTATTTGTTTGCACTTTCAAGTTAAACAGTGAACATCAAACCACAAGAAATTATTTTTTTCTCAGGGCAAAATCATTAAATATATATATATCTTACATTATATATACGTATTTACAGGATGACTACAAACATTCAGAAAAGTATATCTCACAACACAAATTTTAAAACAAAATAATAAGTTTTTAAACGAAAAAATCATTTTTCTACTAAAAGAAATGAGTTTTTAACTAAAATTATGAATTTTAAACAAAGAAGTTTAATTATCTACCGATAACTTGTTTTTTTCTTGAAAATTTCGTAGAACTTCATTTTACTGGTTTTTATTCAAACTAAACTTGTTATTAATAATACTACTAATGAGATAAAAATAGTTTAGAACATATTAAATACATTTTGTAAAAACCGCAGGAATATAGTTCGTGGACAATCTTATAAAGAACATAATAAATCGATACAGTATTATATATATTAAATAAACATAACGGCTAATTCCTGAAGAACCGTAAATTTATATTTCGTTTCCAAAATTTGTTAGACTTAGCAATGCGGCTACCTTTTTTGATTTCATAAATCAATTTAAAGGTTGAGTAATGTGCTTGTCGACTTTATACTGAAAACATCCTTAATGTTTTAAATTTGTTACTCAATAAAAAAATTCCTGTTTCCATTATTTCCTCTAGTTTACAGTAGTTTGCATATAAAATTTGCCCTAAATATCACTTATGCAATTTTTTACGAAATGAAAATAATAGAGAAAATAATCTTCAAAGTCAATATTTTATTTTTTATTCACTTTCATAAGTATTGAAATTTTTATCTTTTTAAAGGAAGTGCGTCCAAATACCTTTGTTTTATTTACTTTGCTCGTATTATTAGCCCTATCTTCCTTGTTTCTATTTATTTTTCTACCTCCAGTTAGAGTTCCTAGCAAACTCAACATTTACTTTTTTAGGTATTCTTTTTCAATATTTATAGATTTATTTGCTTAGGAACCAAATACAATGTTCTCTAAATTTTAAGAGATGTGTAATACTTTCCTGGCTAATTTTAAAATTAATTCAAGATGCCCTCGCTTTCTGTTTATATTATGTTTCTAATGTACGCCTCTTTCAAGGACATTCACGTGCTCGGTCAATGCTGTTTGAATGATCCTATTTTGTTAACGAATAATTCAATTAGGGTAAAACTTTTCAGAAAACTTAATTATGTCCTACTAAGCATTCTTATTGCTGAAAGCTTGGGTTCACTCAAAATTCCCTCGATAAACGAAGCGTTTGAAAATTGTCTAACGTTATTTTAATAACGATTACCAAAAAAATTTATAACTTTTTTATTTAACAAAATAAATCGATTTGAAATTGCATATTATCTTAAGAACATTTTAAAGGATATTGTGTTTAATTTGTATCTTAAAATATAAAGAACTTTGTCTTTCAGAGCGTGTTGAAGTGAAAATTTTAGTAAATTTGCAGGTCTGAAAAATTGATTTTTTTTTTACAGTAACGGTAAAAGATACAACTTTTTTTGTCGAGAGAAGAAAGATGCGCCATTAAATGTTCTACAAAGTTATGTTTTAAAAAGTTAAATTTTCGAAAACTGATTTTCAAGTCATCAGGGGACAACTCGAGCGGCCTAAAGCGGCTATGCAAATTTTATGCGTGGTTATAAAATCCGGAGTCTCAATTCAAAGTTAAGTCTTTAAATTAACAGAAATATTGCCGAAATTTCTTGATAAATATAGACTTAATGGTACGTTTGTGATAAATATTTTTTCAGTAGCTATTATTTTAATAGTATTAAATTTGAAATCGAAATAATGATTAAAATTCCAAGAAAGTTGTGAAGAACCTGTACTTAAATTATTAATTTCACAATCTTATTTGTATTCAGCAATTTGAGTTTTTAATCTCCTTCAAGTTTCACGTATGTAAACTTTATTGTAACGTTTGCTTTTTATCAAATTAATGACACTAGTCAAATTTAAATACTTATCTTAAGTATTATTATTATTTGATTAATAAACATTGATATTAAATTTTTTTAATGCACTATTTAGGCGTTTAGGGAGACCTTGTATGTATGGTAAAGTATCTTTTAAACCAAATTTATTTGCAAGTATCAATCCATTTGTTTTTTCTACTAGTACTGTATGTACTGTAAGTACTGCAAGATTTTTGCAAATGCTTAAAAATGGCTTAAATTCTGAGAAATCGTGTAAGATGTTTTGAGAATCCTTAAACTCCTCAAAATATGTTTGAAATGCCTTCAACTTCTTTAAAATCATTTTAAATCTTTCAAAGTTGGGTAAAATTAATTAAAATCTCTTAAAATCCTTCACATTTTCTGAACCTTCACAAAATCATTTGAAAATCCTTAAAATCCTTGAATTCTTTTAAATCCATTGAAAACACTTAAATTATATTAAAATCTTTTTAAATAACTTTTCAATAACTCGATTTACATTCTTTAAAATCACTAAAAATGTCTTAAAGTCTTATAAAATCTCTCGTAAATGCTAAAATCTTTTGGAATTATTTTGAAATCTTTCAATAAGAAATAAAGTAAATAATTAAAAAAATAAATCCCTAGTAATTCCTTAAAATCACATGAATTCTTAGAAATACTGTAAGATTTCTTGAGAATCCTTAAACTCTTCAAAGTTTTTTTTTACTTTAAACTTCTTTAAAATCATTAAAAATCTTTCAAAATTGACTAAATATAATTAAAATCCTTTTTAATTTTCTTAACATTCTTAAAATCTCCTTAAAATCTCCTTGAAATCTCTTAAAATTCAGTAAAAATCTTTTAAAATAACTTTTAAATAACTCGCTTTACATTCATTAAAATCACTAAAACTGTATTAAAAATCTGAAAAAATATCTTGTTAATGCTTCAATTTTTTTGAATTATTTTTAAATCCTGCAAAAAGAAACTAAAGCAATGATACAAATTGCATGGGACAAAACATAATTTTTTTCATAACGCGGACAAAAATAATTTCGCACCGTAAGTGAATTTAGATATATTTTTCACTTTAAAAAAGCTATTTAGTTAAGTCATGAAAACGATACATTTCTTATCAATTTTTTAAAAAATTTAATTGATTATATTAAAAAAATAGGGTAAAACTTCGTTCGAAATGGAAGCTTGAGATCTAAAAAAATTTTATTCTATAAATGTTTTTATAATTTTCGAGAAATAATTATGTTATTACTGTACCTTTATTAATTTCAAATTTTCATTTTAATACAAAATGAACATAAATAATATATTCTCTACATAAGCATGCTGTTGGCTTTATAACATGGTGTTTTTTTAACAAATAACTATATTTTTTAGTAAATTGTTCATAACCTTGATTTCCTTTAGTGTTTGATACTTTTTTTAGTCATTAAACTATGGTAAAAAAGTGATTTATTTTACTTTTTTAAAACTAGTTTAATTCTTTTTTAGTTCATAAATTAAACGAATATATATTTTTCTCTTTTTGTACATCAAGTATATATTTTCTTTCATAGGGTTTTTGATTTGTAAACATTTTATTGCAATTGTTTACTTTATTTAGGAATAATTCTATTTGCAAGAAAGATAGAAAATGTCCTATTATATATAGATAGAAAATATCCTATTTTAATATTATTGAGATTAACCCATACATTATTAATTATTTATTAAAAATATATTTAAACTAAATAACAAATTCCAACCAAAAATGGAATAGTTAAATTTTCAAATAAAAAATATATTTTCAAC